>JAPYYZ010000397.1:0-20777 GCA_030522705.1 Eretmocerus eremicus
TAGGCACCACAGTAGAGAGGGAGATTTGCAGTGGCACGGAGACAACAACAACTCAAGCCACAATAACGCTACCACCTGGCGTTGAGGTCAGATACTGACTTTTTGAATGAAACTTTTTCTCTGATAAAATTATCTCAAAACTCTGTACCTATACCTGCCAGCTTCCTTGGTCGTGCTCGGTGCTTCTACAATTTTCTTGGTCGAGTTGAACCAGACCAGTTAATCTCAAACAAAACGAGCCAGTGAAAGAATTTACAATTAGTGTTGTAATCACTTCGTCGTGGAAAAACTAAAAAACGAGTCCGATCTTGATTGACTCATCTCTTGAGCTGTATAATCTAATAGTGCCTCTTCTCCGGAATTCACCTAAATTAAATAAAAAGTTGAAAAATTGTCGTTGATAGTTGTGGCACGCCTCACGAGGGGGAGCAGTTTTCATTCTTATTTGATGAAATTTTCTTACTCTCGCACGCTGTCTTTTCTGTCGATCCAAGCAAATGTTTTTTTTCAGCAAATGGCAGCGCGAGGTTTTGCTTGACGATTTTGAATAGTTCTTCATCATTGAAACGAAACAATTTCCATTACTTTCTAATTACTTCTCATCATGTTTCGATAAATTATGCTCGTCGTCGATTTAAGCCCTTAAAACTGTTACGAATACTGAAAACAGTTTCTTCATTCATGTATCAGGAATAACCATTTCATTCCAGTTTTGAATGAATTCACAGCTCACATCAATAGAACGTTGTTAATTGATTCTATCACCAGAGAGTTGATACTTTATGTCGAGTGGACATCGTTCCCAACATGTGCATTCGAAACAATTTGCAAGCATGGTTTTCTAAAACTTTTATATCAGTTGGCTTTTGATTGCCAGTCTCTGCGAATCATCTTTCAAGTGTATACCAGCTTTTTATGTGTATATCTTGTAACTCTACAATCTCTTTTGCAGTTACTCTATGTGTCTTTCTCTATGTTCATTAATTTTGGTCAACTGACGTTAAGAGTAATCATATCATCGAAAAATCTACTATTGTGAATTCTCTCCTCAATTGAGATCTCATTTTGGATTTCAGATTAGTGCATCGGATCTCGAAAATTTCGACGTGACTACAGTCACCATCGAAAAAGTGAAGTCGGCCCCTCTAGCGCGACCAGAGGAAATAGGGTCACAAACAAACTAAAGTCTCTTAGTCTTACGTTAGTCAGTAAGTAAGATGAATTGCCGATTGAATAGTATTTGGAGAAGAAAGATTCTTTGTAAATTGAATTTTGAGATGAAATGAGAGTCACGGTCTGGACATCGCTACTTTCATGAATATTCAAAGCAATTTTCTTTACTCCATTCGGGGCAGAGTTGATTTTTAATTCATGCTGACATAAAACGTATGCGATGGATCGGATTTAAAATCTGTCATTTGGAAAATGAATTGAAGTGGAACCTCTGCAGAATGTCTCATTGAAAATTTCAAAGAATTTTTCCGATATCATCACATAAATACTCATGTCCTTGATTCTTCTAATGATTTCAACAAGTCTTTGAAAGACATTCAAGGATGTACTAATGATATGCTAACTCTATCTTGATAAAGCTTTTGATCGTTCATAAAAGTTTGTACATATTTATGAGTGATCATTATCAAAGTCTATCGATAATTTCTTCAAGTACTATGAAATAAATGATATCATTTCGACTAATATCATCACCATTGTTAACACAATTATTCTATTTATTGAAACTCCTCTCAGTACTATAATTGAAATTATAGTAATTCTTGTGAGAATAGTTGAATTTGTATTTGGGAGTTTGATAATTATACCGAATGCATAGACTCCTCTTGGAGCAACTAAGTAATTGACTCATGGAGCTGTCTGAAACAGTCGCCACCTTTACTGAGTCTAATGAGAATATTTTACGCCTTAAAATTTTTATACGCTTCGACCTCTTGTAACAATTTTTATGATTGCAAGTTAATTTTTATGAAACGAAATCTGTGTTCTTGAATTGATGATTGAACAACTTGCATTGTCAATAGTAATTTATCGACAATCCGTCTATGCTGATTTGTTAATCAAGTATGACAACATAGTATGTATAAAATATGGACACACTATTTTTACTTTGAATATCACGTAAACTTCAGAGATTTGTATGCAATATATGTCGGAAACAGATTATAGTTGACATGATGTATTACGGAGCACCCAATATTGGATATGTAAGGTCACATCACATATTGCAGAATGAGTCGCAGCCATATCACATAAGCAATTGGATGGAACGAAATAGTGTGGAGGAGTAAGTCACAATTTTTTGGGGAAATCTTCTCCAACGGTGAATTAAATCCTTACCGCTGAGTCGTTGAACTTGTGGAGTCGAATTGAAATGTTGTAAAACAATATCTCGAAATTGTATAAGGGCGTTCATCAAAAACATTGATCAATATCGAAGAACAGTGCTGAAAAGACATGTGTGGCTTAGCTCAAATTCTTCATCCAAATAGACCGCCTCGAGTCATGATCCATTACATGATTTTTGTGTAATCTTTTCGTGAGGAAGTTGAAGACGGTATCTCCAAGTTTTACATTTTTCCCGCGATCAGAACTGAAACGAGTACCATGTACAATCTCAAATGGCTAGAAAATTGTCTGCGTTCAAGGAAAATAAAATTCATCCAAAACTTGGGGTAGGCACCAACTAGTGGTTGGTACAAGGCTTGATTGATAAACTAACTGTGACACTTGGAAACATATACACGTGCAGATATACTTTTATTACTGTTGCTTAGTCATTAGATTTTCTGTACGGCATAGACTCTCTTTCTCTTTAGCTTCATTTCAAGGAAAAGAGCATTTTGCATTTAATTCTCAAATTCTCTGTTCACTAGTTTTAGCAATCAGTAGCGATGTTGAGATCATCTCTTGCCCGTGTATGGCACCTTTTTTTATCATCATTAGCATCAATTATTATTATTATCGTCATAATCATTATTGTATTTAATAATCTTGATCTACTTAGCACTACCACGAATATTGCAATCTATATATTATTCATATATTTTGGTGGAGGACCATGAATTTGTTGTGCATTACATTTATTTGAATATTATGTCTGTTGAATCATAGCGCGATAGTTTGCACTCCTCATTTATCGTTTGAAAATAATGTTGAAGTTGACCACCCAAAAAATGTTTGGCTTTTATGGCTTTTCATATCTCGTCTGAAGGTCTCATAAAAAAAAAATAATGCTTCACAACGTCCTTGTTCTGATTGAGAATAAATGAAAAAATGAAGGCGCTAGGTACATTTACAAAAAATTCTGGTGTGTATTATATTTTTGATGAATCAATTACATCATTACTGTATTCATCGGATATCTGAATAACTACCCATGATCGATCTGTACAGTATCCGGCTATAATAACCTTTGATACTCGAAATACCGTATGTATTTTTCTTACAAGTGCATGCCATTTATGATAGCTTTTTAGAGTCTTGCGAACAACAAATGAATTCCTGGCAGTTTTCTTGATGAATGATTGCTCAAATGAAAAGAAGTATCTTTCATTCACTGTTCATTAACAGTGATGAAAGAGTAAATATGGTAGTCATCGCAATTTTGAGAAGTTTTCTACTGTGGCGAAGCTCAGTCGCCCCATAAAATCTGTGAATTAAAAAGATGAGTGTCCGCTTTAATCTTGTAAATTTTCAAGCGTATCTTTTGCAATACATCAACGATTGTAGTATGATTCAGGATATATAATATATATTTATATGAAAATTTGCAAGAAATCATACATTACTATGTGTGTTGCCGAACGATTAAAACGAGGCCTTTGTAGATAGTTTCGAATCTTTCCAAATTTTTTCTTGCGTGTGTTGAACATGAATCAATGTATGAAAGAATCATATGCTTGCTCGCACGCATCGTATAACACTTTTGCTATTTATGGAAATTCCAAGCATGGAATTGATTGTCGACATTTTTTCATCTTTTCATCATATCGCAAATTGTAAATCAATACCGAGTTACGATTAATGAAATTAATTATTTTGAAGATTTTAATTTTCTGATACTTCGAAATGATGAACGAGCTTGCTTGGGACTCAATCTGTTTTCAGACAATATAACTCTTTTGAATGTCGATGATTTCACGCTATGAGCATGTCACGACATCAATCTAAAAAATGAAATCATTTGTAATGGATCATAGTATATTTTTTGTAACATCACTTATTCTACAGGAGTAAATCTACATTTGAAATACAAGACTGGTGTTATTGAATTTCATTTATTCCTTGCCCAATACCAAGAACCCTACTATCGCTTGAAGCAAAACGCAATCATACTTCATAAGCACAAAAGTGGAAATTTGTTGGAAACTGAACAGTGTTGGATCGTTGATGTCATCATTTGTTCCGATGCCATCAATCCGATTCAGTAGCGGCTTTCTTGCTTAGTCCCTGCCTAATGACAACTTTACGTCAGCCCCGCATCACGTTGCCGGAACAGTTTAAGAAGTTCTTGCCCTGAGTTAAATACAACAGAATTTCAGCCCTGCGGAATTCGAAGCTCTTGTATCTAATAAGAGCCCTCACTCAAGTGAAAGTCTCACTGCACACTCTCGGCTGCTCATGACAAACCGTTTGTGTAATCGTATTAAGTATTACAAAAACTGAAATCTCATCTGCAGGGTTGAAACAATGATCATCGCTATTCTGTTGACTGTCCATCTCACTCTCAACAACCATTACGTAAATCGTCCTCGCGATATTCCAGTCCCTTGGCCCAAAAAAAGCACACGGCGAAACCGTATAGTTTTCAACACGAGGGCGGGAAAGTTGACTTTCGCTGTCAACGTGATATTATTCTCCGTCCGAAGCTCGCCTTCGGTTGAAATCGACCGCCCGGATTCCGAAGGCTACGTTTTGATCGCCTAGTGTGGGAAGAAGCTCGAAGAACTGCAGGAACGGCGTGGAATTTTCAGGATAGTCAGTTAAAATCAAGTTTCCTCGATTCACTACTTTTGAGTCGGTTCGAGTACCACGTGGACAGGTACAGAAAGGTCCTCGTTATTTGCGCATTTTACGACGTTTGCATTCCAGTGTCGTAGAAAACAAGATTCGATTTTCAAAGCTGAGAAGCTCGCGCGTCTCGGACTGTAGACTAAGGTGACTCAAGCTTCCATCTTTCAGAGATCCTCTCCAACTAATGATAAAAACTTGAAAGCAAATGCATGCATCTGATGTTGTACGCTGAACTGCAGCTTAGCGTACAACATCTACGATATTTTGATTGTTCCGCCAGGAATGAATTGACTGAATGGTTTTGCAAAGCTCCTTTCGGGGCCGAACTGTGGATTCTAATTACGAAGATGTTATAACTGAACGTGCGCGAGAAGTGTACATACCTTATGTGAGACCCTCACAGTAAGGGTGAAAAAATTAGTCCTAGCAACAAAAAAATTGTCCCAAGATGTATAGTTCGCTCGGTCGGAGGGCATCAGATTCCACCTCTGATTTTGAGAAGTCCAAAGTAGGTGTACCCACTAAGGCACAAAATCGAAGCCGTTTTGGCTGACCTTAGCCCACTTCAAAATTTTTTAATGCAGCTGGGCTCATCTTAAGACTTATTTTAATCTCTGAATACTGATCAAAATACATTCCTTCTGGATTAATGGGGACCACGGTCGTGGACCGATCGACCTTAAACCTACGAAAAAGTGTCCTGTCGCGAGTTTCCGGGGTTCAGTATGTACCAATAGGCGTTCAAGCCCGTTGTCCTTTCGAGTGATCGGGTTCCTCCTGTATCAGATCCTTTCTGTACGAATCGTCACATATAATCGGCTGCAATTTTTCTCGCGAATTTAACACGGTACCGGATGTAAGGATCTCAGGGAATATAATAGTACTCGATTGGTTGCTCTCAACTCTCGTGATTTCGAGATCAACGACGGATGAATGTGAGTCCACGAAATCAACTCCTCTGATGACGGTACCAATTTATCAAGAACGTCAAAATATAAGCTTACTAATGAGAATATTTATCGTTCAAAACTGCTCGTCCCCTAGCGTAAATTCTGATACCGGAATATCATGTCTATAAGAACAATACGGCGATAGTTCATGGCAACCTTGTCCATTAGAAACAAGGAGTGCAATCTTAGCCTTCCGACCTCCATACCAACAAATAACAATCGGGCATTCGTGCGTCAACAACAATTCCATGAATGTTAATTGGTCAATCACAGAGTTTTCCCGCAATTTAGTCAAAACACGCAAAACCCATGACTTGCAATCTTCGCATATTATACAAGATGAAGCAACCATCATCTCAAAACGTCCCAAAAATATCGGGCCAAATCAGCATACTATATTTTGATATCCAGATTGATAACAACTGATGCAAATACGTGTAACCTGATGACAGTCTTCTGAAAATCGTGTCAGATAAATCAGAATCCGAAAATCAATATGAAGTTCTATAACTCCGATCGGCATATCAAGTCTTGACGAGTAAACCTATTAGTTGGTGTCTAAAAAAATCGCCCAAGCAAATATCTTTCTGATCGTTTTATTTATAAATATATATAATGTATTGATTCACGTATGTCACAGCGTTTCGAATTATTGTTAAAGGCACTGCCTCGTGTTTAACATCAAAAATCGCTCAATGTTCATTCATTTCACAGCTTTTATACAGTATGCAATCACTCTCCATAAGAAAAAAGATTTACACAAACATCTTTAGAATACTTATACAGTCGATTGATACACTTCACAGTCGTAGAAAAAATTCATTTCATCATGTTCATGGAATCTCTTGAACAGCCGTGAAATGCAAACTTTTACGGATAATGACTCGAGATGATCAATCTCAATCCAATTTCATCTATTTACAACAACGGGATGTTGATTAGAACCATCCGAGCCCAACGTTACTTCAACTTCAGAAAATTCGTAAATTTCATCTAATCCATCGGCCATTTGGCTCATTAACCACTCAAAAAACAGTTACGGAGTTCTGAGAGATGAAATATGTACAATATAATCTTACAATTTGATTGTAGTCTAATTGTTATACCACTTCTGCAATTCTTCCACTCTGATGAATGCGATCGTATCGTTTACGTCGACACACAATTGAATAATGCACCTGACGACCATCTCGTTCTAGTTCAGAAAATCCATTAGATTAACGCGACATTAGAGTTCAAAAATTAATCACAACTAGGACTGATTTATATGTGATGTAAACTCATTTACATTTCTTCCATGATTGATGCGATGAACACGTATCTTTACATTCTAATGAGGTACCCCCAGAGCTCTCTGAGCGCTCCCCTATTATGCCTAATATAACGTCCGCATCTTTGCAATATGACAATTATATCATTCCCTCGTCCAATTTTCGAAAGCACCAGCAATGAAAAAGTGTGATGGACCTCTCTCGAAAATTAGTCGAATTCCGATTGAAAGATCTAGTTATTCCGACCTGACGTACTACAACCTTCTTTTCATGGACGTAGAAAACTCGTATTATCTCTATTACCTTTCAGTGAATGACGAAATTCAAGATGGAGACAAACGAAATACTCAAGGGAGATTAATTTTGATCTTGCCGAGAAAGGTTCGGATTTACTAAATCATCCGGGAGAAATTGTGTTGCATCTAATAAACATCTATTTCCTGATATCGAACTCAATCTATGATAAAGATCATTATTCAGGTCGCTCATTGTACTATATATTGAACCATCGTGATCCACCATCTTTCGACTGAATTCTAGAAATTGTTCCTCCAAGATTGATTCATTATACTTGAGAAAAAACTGATAAAAAATTTACTCAAAAAAATCCGTTTGGACCTTTTGCTTACAATAGTTAGATATTCAATTGTAAGAAAATCTTGATTGTACTTCTCTATAATCTGATTGCGACAATTACAAAACCGATCAACCTAACGATTTTCGAAAAGTCCATCATTAATCAACATAAACATGAAAACTAACTCTACCCGATTTTCTAGTCTATTCGTTACTAGCATATCGGAGAATGAGTTGATATAATTAAAAAATCAGTGCATTATGAGATGAAAATTGAAAATTGCTGTACCATATGAGGTGCCACTTGAACTAGGATGTTTGTTAAGAAAATGGCCAATTTACAATTTTTTCCCATACGAAGAATAAAACAACTATTCGCACAATATTGAAAAGCGAACTGTTATAATTATCAACAATTTCTTAAAAAGTTCTTATGATTCTGCAACGAGATATTATATCTCATTTTAGAAACCAAAGAGATCGTTCTACGAGAGAGCGGACATAGCTTTAGCCGTCATTTTTCTAACCCGCCCTCGACTACTAACACTGAGACCGAGTTGACCATTGGCACTCGAACCAACACCCGATAGAGTAGAGCTTTCCTCATCGCTCGCTTCACAATAATCTGGCCGATTCATGATTCTGCGCGACTTCGAGCTGGGCTCTCTGCAGTCTGGACTATCCTCGTATGGATCTTCATCTTCATCGCTGTCTTCAGTGTAACGCATACGTTTTACAGTAGTGCGACGTGCGCTGCGAGACTTTATAAATCCTCCACTGCTTCCCGAATCTTGAGATATACGATTTCTGAGATTGATTTGATGTGACGAGGAGCCGAAAATGTGTCCATTTGTTGCGACTCGTCTTCTCAGATTTATTCCTTGTTCTTTTGGTTGTTGTTCTTCTTCTTCCTCCTCTTCACTTTCCTCATCTCCATCTTCCTGATAGTTCAAATTGCCGACATCAACCTCTTCATCTGTGTTATCGTCATCCTCATCATCGTTGTCAAAGTCTTGCTCAACTTCTGTGCCTACGTTGTTATCTTCGCTATCACTATCTTCTTCTTCATAAGTCAGCGGTGGTGCTCGCCTTCTTGGGGGAATGGTTTTCAAACCTCCTCTATTGACTTGGTGGACGGGGATTTCATCACTATCATCGGTTTGTTCGTCCACTGAAGGCTCACCTGCGCCGTTCTTGATTACGTCTTGAATTTCATAATCTTCGTCTTCGTCATCATCCCCGTAATACCGCTTCTCTGGCGTTCGGTGAGGCCTTGTCTTCTTTTTAAAGTTTTTGGCCCGTAAATTACGAGATTGCTTGCCTCTTGTGCTCGGCTCATACTCTTCGTCCGAATCGGTATGAGCTACGCCATTTGTAAGCTGATTTCGTAGTCTAGTACTGCGTAAGGGCCTACCGATATTACTCGATTCGCTGGCAGATAGACTCGATTCGACCTGATCACTTTTACCTCCATTGTCTTCAGAACCGCTTTGAAGAACTTTCCGTTTGGCAGCATTTCGAGGTCTGAGATCGGGTCGAACTGCTCGAGTAGGACGTTTCGAATGCCCATTCATTAAATTCGAAGGACCTACAAAATGAGAAGAAATGACCATGGTAAACGTCCGCAAAGATTCAAACTAAATACTACGGTATTTATACCCATTAGGGACAGTGTACCCATTAACGCCATATGCTGAGATCTCGGATACATGCACAACGTGGCTTGCCCGCCCATTTTTTTTCACGTTTGATATGTTGAATCATGATGCATGAAAAATGATCCATCAATTTTCTACCTGACTTCAAGTCAATTTTTCAACTTTTTTCGAAAAAAGACCTCATTTTAATCATTGTCAGTCACTCACAGCCACGCTAATAAAAATTGGCTGAAACAATTTTAATGTGCTTTGGCTCGACATCTTTGTCCTTTCTTCATATTTAAAACGCCTCATTTATGATGGAGAAATTCGATCTGGACCCAATTTACAAGCAAATTACTGAAAAAAGTTGTACCCAAACTAAGGCCAACCCTTAGCTTTCCCTCGTCGGTTTCAGAGTACATAAATTGTACTCAAATGATCTGATGGAGCATAAAAAAGCTGCAAAATGAGCCAAGGTACGTTCAGTTTGGACTCTGGGAGCCGAGTAATTGCAATTTTACTAGCAAAACGCCGTTTATAGACTTTAGCGTGTTTTATAAGTATGTGGCCGTAATAGGTACACGCTCTTTTGGACTCGTCGAAAATTTCTCTTCCGTATGGATCTAGAATAGTTCGGCTCTACCTAGTCGAAATTGAATGTACCTTAGCTCAAAATGATTTGAAGGTCTCGAAAGAAGCTTCAATATGAGCTAGGGTACGTTGAAACATTTCAAAATGGGCCAGAGTTTAAAGCTCCAGAAGCTTAGTATATCCTTAATGGGTACGCGTACATTATTTCAATAAGTCATGATTGCGAGTTTTCTCAACACTGTCAAATGATCAAGAAGAACTTATCAAAAGTTATTTTAAAAGAAGACTAATTGATTTGGTAAATCAACCTGAGATCACAATAATCAAAAAAGATATTTAAACGCATGAACACAATTGAAAGTAAGGAGTCTGACTACAAAGCTTTAGGCTTTTTCGATTATCAAGTTCGGAGCGCTCCAAACGCACGGACCTCTCTTTCTATCTCATTGGAGTAAGAAAGCCCGAGCGCCACAAATCGATCAGAATACTCAGATTTCGATAATCGAAAAAATCTTTTCTTTTGACTCACCTGCGCCATCATTAGCCGCCACTCTTACTGGCCTCTTGCTCGGAGAGTATTCTTCTGATTGGTCATCATCTGCAGATTCATTTTCATCGTGGTCTGCAATATTTCCATTCTCTCCTCCGTCATCATCGTCCTCTTCGGTGCTGGTCTTCCTTTTTGCTCTTTTTGAAGGACCTGAGAATAAGAATGATCTGATTGTGAGACTAGTCATTCTTCGAAAAGATTTTGAAGTTGGGAATATTATTACTTTTCTTGGCAGATCCATTCGTTGCGCGACTCTTAGACTGATTGTTTTTCGATCCTTTAGCAGGTCTCTTTTTATCTTTGCTGCGGTTTTTCCATTGACTCATTACAGGGCGTATGAGCTCTTCAAAAATATTCGATAAACGATTTGTCATCAAAAAAATCTAGAATAAAAAAGTTTGGAATGATTTCGAACGATTCATTCATCTATTCTAAGAAATCTTAGCACATTTCTCCTGTCAGGTGTCTAGATATTAGCTTTACCTTTGATCTTTTATTTGTGTTGAATTGTCTACTGTTGGAAAATATTAATCTCACATCTTTAGCAAAGGCATTAGGAGTTTCGTAATTTCCTCCCAGGAGGTCCTCTTTGATGGTTAGCAGGTCCATTGGATTATCTATTATATTGATATAATCCGGATGCTCAACGGAGTCCACTGGTTGTCTGCATTTAATTAAGACACATTAATGATTCAAGTTCGCCAACTGTATTATACTTTTTAATAAAAATTGTGTTGCCATACCTAAAAGGTTCAGAATCTTCATCTTGCCACAAAGTGTCCAAAATTTGTTTACAAAGAACTTGCCAGTCTAGCTTTATATTTCTCTCTCTGGTTTGTTTACGAGGAGCTTTGGTTCGTTTTGGTCTTTGTGTGCTTGTAGACGGTTTATCGATATCTTCATCAATGTCAACGTCGGTATCCGATGTATGATACTCGTCCAGGAACTGGCGATAAAGAGCTGAAACGTCGTACTCGTTTGCATCTCTGTAAGGGAGATGAGTTGGAAATAAGTCTAATTATGGGAGTGTTAATTCTGCGTAACAATGAAACTAAAGATTCAATCATTTGACTAGTTTGGACGAGCTATAGATTTCATCCATTCAACGGGTTTCTTTCAATTAAGCATGAGCTTGTTAAATTCTTGATGGTCATGCTCATCAATATAAAGTACATCATACAATATATCATAAGGCTCGTTTGACCAGGAGGGTGTCTGATCTTCGGGTCGCGGATTTGACCGAAACTGTAGGAATCGTTTCCTTTTGGCACGAAAAGTTGACACCCAAAGCCGTAGAGCCGAACGCTGAATCGTTTCTGGGATAAAGCCCGGAATATCACTATTACCCATTTGGGTCTATTTAAAAAATTGGTATATGGATAGATATATTAACAATGACATTGGCTGCTCCTCCGGAACGCTTGAACGTTAAACTTTGCGATTTAAGATACTATCTTTTGCCAAAAGGAGACGATCCCCAAAGTTTCAGCCAAATTCGTGACCCGAAAGTTGAACACCCTCCTGGAGAGTGTTGATTTCTAATTGCTTCGAATTTTAAATTGCAATAAAGGAATGAGTATACTTACTTGATAATTTTCAAGCAAATTTCAGTGATCAGTCTCGCTTGCTTGACTATTTGACTGTCACTTTCATTGAATTTTTCTGCATTGGTAGCCAAATATCTGACATCGAATTGAGCTGAGCTTATTCTTCGGTAAAATTGATTTTCAAAACGCTCCTTTATCGTGGACAGGTCAATCGGATACTCAATAATTAGTGCATAGTCCGGGTAGGAGCTGAGATCAACAGGGGCAATGAACGGTTCAGCAATGGATAACATCATCACTTGATCGAGACCGCGTATAATCCGTTGACACGCAGCTTCTCGGTCGCCCATGGGCCACTCATCTGGTTGTGGTTGGTAGATGTTCATGTCACGGTACTCTTCTGGAAGCGGCGGAACTCGGTCGCCTTTATTCGGTGGAAGTCCTGATTAAAATACGATCATGCAGTTTAGACAGAAACCAGTAATCAATGAACAACGCATTGCTACAACAACAATTGGACTCACTCTCTTCATCGATGGGTTCAAGATCCCATGGACTTAGGATATCAAATTCACCGCTATCCCATCGGACTTTGAAACACAGGAAATACGAATCAGGATAGTCTGCTGAGTATGGTTGAACTGACACGATCTGGCCATGCCACCAACTGTCTTCTATTAAACATCTGAACCTGTTTCCCTCATCCCACTGACGTTCTCGAGCACTGTCAAAGACTTGACGAAGTATTAAAAAGTCAACAACGTCCCGCACATCGTGGTATTTTATTGTGAAACTTTTGTCGGTCCTATTGCCTCGCTCGTTCAGTAGAGCCAGTTTCAAGCAACATAACCGAGGTGGTTTGATTTCATACTTGATACCTATTACCTTGACAAATTCTTGAGCCTGTAAAATTCAAAGTTAATTAATAATAATTTTATAGTCATGTCTACAGGTCCGATACATGACGCTCACTATATTCCAAGTCCGTCCGTTTGCGAGGATACTAACAAAAACTTGAACACAATTTTTGTCGAAAGTTCGCTCGGTTCCAAGAATCAACTCATCCCTTCAGTGACCGATCGCGACAATGTAGAAAGATGGACTCGAAGAAAAGCGTGCAACACTGCGTTATCTATCGAATCTTCAACATTTCAAATGAAACTCGGCCCCAAAATATTGATGGCAATCAACTCAAGTTTTGATCGGCGATTATTCGGAATTTTATTTCACTCACCTTGAGGTTAAGTCTACGCCACGACTCAAATGACTGATTGACCTGATATATCTTTCTCTCTTTCACAATTTCCAAGTAACGTTTGTGGCCTTGTCGAAAATAAACAATTTCATCGCCCATTTGAGGATAGTAGGGTGTTTTTTTCGGTATTGTCTCGGTAAGCCAGTCTGGAATCCGGTAGAGATCAGGTACTTCGGCCACAACGGTGCGTTTTGTTGGAGATGTTAATGGCTGAGGAGGAAATTTTATATGCTATTGTATGTAAAGTAAAGGCGCGAAGCAAATTATTATGATAAATAAATCTTACTGTCTTCTTTGATCGTTGGCTTCTCCTTCTCTCGCTATCACTGGGAGGAGTCGCAGGTCTCTTTTTCACAGGCTTTCTCTTACTTCGTTTTGGTGGTTCCAAAGTTTCACCGTGATCTGCAATCCAGTCGGAATACTCACTACTCGGGTCTGACTCTGAACTAACCGAACTTAGATCATCATTCGAAGACGCCTCATCACTGCTGGCTGAACTCGCGGTATTATCTGGGTTCTGATAACCAAAACGTGTTAATAAATCTCAAAATTCAACTTGATTAGGGAAAATGGATCAATCGAGAGGAAAAGTACCTCAAAATCATCGTCTTCTCGTTCTTCGTCTCGAGTAGCTCTAGTGCGATAGCCATGTCTAGCTGCCCGGTTCTTTTTGTTCCGGGTTGAAGATCGACTCGCATCAGGGGTTGCAGTGTTCACAGTCGTTGGTTTTCTATGCATTTCACGGTTATAGAATTCCATTTCCATTTTTGCCATTGCATTTCTGTTGAAAAATAGGAATAAATATAGGATGATTCAAAAAATTAACATGGTTAGGGGCAATGCTCAACGCACTATACCAGTCGCGAAACATCAAGAAAATAGTGCTGGAGACATGTGCAATGTGGGAAGGGAACACATTCAACATGTAACACATCGCTGTGCGCTATCTCATTACAACCAATAATTGATTTGAATACGAATATTTCGTCATGGTACGCGCCTCAAATCACACAAATTCACCTCATACTTTACAAATATCTGGAAGAGGTCTAAATAGGCTTGAGCAGATTTGCGAAAGTAGGGCTCTTACGTGTATTTTTGCTGCGTATCGAGGAGAGCAGGATTGAGAGGGCGCGCCAAGATGGGCTTATTCCAAGGCGTGGTGTTGTCCCTTTGCCAGTTACCGCGACTTTGCCTGACTCCTTCAATATCGCCAACGCGGCGTGAAGCAGCGGGTCTCACAAGCATCGGGCTAACAACCAGTCGCGGGTAAGCATCATCATGATTCTCGGGTTGATTTTGCTCATCTGTGTGCATCTCTTCGTTTTCAGGCGCGTCCTCGTCTCCCTCTATATCGACGATGTGCTGGCGTTGAGCTAGATCTTCAATAAGCCTATCAATATTGGACCGTGGTGGGCCTCGATTTTCCGGGATTCCCTCGATCACTTCTTGTTGGCCTGAAAATAAACAGGATGAAAAATCTTATTTTTGGAGAGTTTTTGAGAAATGCGGAGGAATACTATTGGGTTCCGGCTCTTTCAATTCTCGGATCGATTTTTTGAATATGGTCGTATTTAACAAACGATGAACTGAATGATTGCAAGAATGCAAGAATTTGATTGAGAAGGCTAGATCATGAGCAAGCTGCTTCCAATTGCTGAAAGACTCGATGGGTTCCAGATTAACACACTTCACTAACCGCTAGCTCCGACCGCGATGTTGGGTACCAGTTGTTCTCCGTGACACTGCTCTCTCCCCGGCACCAGTCTTTGTAGATGCGGAGGGTACGGATTTCCGTCGACGTCGACGAGAAAGGGCGGAGGCATGAGGTGTGGCGCGGTTTGAGTTTGCTCGTCCAACACATAATTATTTGCATCTCTTATCAAAGGCCGATAATCAGTGTGGAAGAACAACTCTTTGGGGATCTGAAAAGGCATATATTATTTTCATACAACGCCGGTGCATGAGACATATGGTGAGAAGGATATGTATCGGATATTTGACTCACGTCTCGTTGTTCCTTGGTGCCTCCGCCGAAACCGTATATCATGAGGTGGCCGTGTGAATCCGTCACGACGATTTTAGTTCCATCGGGCGACCATTTAGCATCGAATAAAGCCCCAGTACCTTGACCCTCGATGAAATTTTCGAAGCTTACAATGGGTTCGGTGTTCAGCACATCCCAAATGATCAACTGACCATCGTGACCAGTACTCAGAATGACTCGTGGATCGATGGGATGAGATTCAAGAACGAACACTTCGTCCTTGTGACCACGAAGCACCTTCACCAACTCAGCAGTCTTGGCGTTCCAAATCTTCAAAGTACTGTCGTTCACTGCGGTAACTACCCACTCGTCGCTCGCATCCCAACAAACCATCGTCACCTTTGCTTTCTTATTCGAATCCTCATCTTGCTCTGTTTCGCTGCAAAAGTACATTTCCATTGCTATGAATATTGGCACAAGTCCACTTGTTCAATTTGAATCAATGTGCATTCTTTGGAAGTACAATTTATGAAAGTGTTCAATTTCCAAGACGGAACTGGATTACGTTCCGACATGACAAATTTTTTTAGGCACTACAGAAAAATGTGGGAATAAATTACAGCAGATAAGATAACCGTGTTATCAAATTACCTGGTCAACTTTGTGTGCATGACAAGTATTTTGTGCTGCCACTGTTGCTGCTCGAAGTTCCATATGTTGGCAGTTCCATCTTTCGATCCGGATATGAATTTGAGCCCACTATGCGCCCACTGTATACTGTCGACGGTATCGGAATGCGCATCTACTTCGAGCACTCGTTTAGGACCCTCTTCGCTCAACATCAAGTAAACGCGCACATGATGATCGGCAGAGCCTGCTGCCATGAAAACACCGCCGGGGCTGAACGAAGCACAAATCATCTGTGATTGCCCTGGTCGCATTTTTTCATGGTATTGAATTGGTTTTGGCCTGGAAACGAAAGTGAGTGTTTCAGTCCGACAAAATTGATTCTGTTACATTCGATGGGGCGAGTCTTTCGAAGAGATTTTCTCATTTGATTCCGTTATTATGAAGGTTCTCTTACGAGAAAAAAAAACAACGGTGTGACGGCGGATTACAATAATTTGAATCATGACTATCTTATTATAATAAAAGAATGGTACACGAGTAATGATGGTGGAAATGATTCCCGCAGTTCGGTACTTACGAAAATACTACTCTGCCTCCTTTGTCCTTTGTATGGGCCCAAAACGCTACCGATCCATCGCTACTTGTAGAGACCATATAATACACGCCGTTGCAAGGAATGGGACAAAAATTGAGGGACGTAATCATGCCAGAATGACCCGACAAGACAGCGATCTGTAAGAATACGATTACCTCATGAATTCTTGAGAATGAATATAGAAAATTTAAGGATAACAAAATTCTTGGATATTTTACCGGTGACATTGTTTGAAAGCACCAAACTCGCAAGATTCTGTCCAAGCTTCCAGCGGCGAGTAGCGTGTTGTCGAAATTCACAGCTATATCCATGATTTCGGACGATGCACCGCGAAAGGTAGCAAGTAGCCTGCCGTCCGACGAGCTCCACACCTTCACCAGCAGATCGTCTGCTCCGGTGATGATGTATTTGCCCGTGCGATCAAACAGCACGCAATAAACGGCTGAAAGATGTCCCAGGGTATGCCGATGCAACTGGAAGTTTTTGTACATGCACGAGGGCACCGCTTCTCGTCTGAGCAAAGGGCCCGAGTTTTCTCGACCCTGAAGTACTTTGGCTGGAAAAATGTTGAATGTGAAACTTCTTTCAACTCACTAAGTTGATGCGCGATAGTTTGTCGGTGCACCGATTTGAAGTTGCGTACCTAGGTTTGAGGGCTGAAAGTAGCCTGGTGGATTCATGAGTGGTTGTCCTGAGAATCTTCCGGAAAATGCTGAGATGTTGCGACAGAAACGCAACATATCTGGAAAGAAAGATGGTCGAATTGCACCATGAGTAGCAATTTTACGAAACACACTGTAGCATTATTGGTAGAGGATTTCAAGTATCACCTTCTTTGGTGCGTAGCAAGGACTGTCTTCCCGCCCCGAGCAGAGAAACAGCTCCGGCAACACATGGCGGTACTTCTCTCTCCAAAACTGGTCCGATTCGCGAACATATTTGGAGAAGATGTTGTGCACCAATATGAGAATACTTCTTTTCCTATGGAATCCAAATGAAATTCTCATCATCTCGTCTCGACAAACAAACATTTTAGAATCACAGTATTCCTTCTACAAATATCGCGAATCCTATTATGTTCGCCAGCGGCTCTTAAGTAACAATTTTATTAGTTTATCCATCTACTACCGAAAGTTCCGTGCATTCAGAAATGCTTTCTTGATGTTCATAGTACATTTTTCGGCTGAAAACCGGGCGGAATATCATAAAATGAAAGTTTTGGGGATAGTTCATTTTTCATTCCTCTTTCGCGACTCAAAATTTAGCCATCACTTGCGGGCCTGAATGATTCTCATACTGACATGATTTTTTTCAGAACTCTTTAGATTCCCCCAAAACATTCCAAGAAAACCATCGCAAGTTATTAAAAATCAGTCATGTCCATTAATATGAAATATCAGATAACGGTTTATACGATGGTGTACTGTACCATGTTTGATGAAGCATTAATTGAAGAGCATCTGTGATATGTGTGAAAATTCTTTCGGTTGTGACGGAAAATAAAACGTTTACGAGAGATTCAACCACAGCATTAATTATTGCAATTAGGGTTTTTGTTTCTTCCCTGAATTTTCGAAGATGAGGTTTTGAAACTCGCCATCATTCTTCAACGCCTCATTTTTCTAATCACTCACTAAATTAGAGTTCCAGAGTTTTTATAAGAAAATAGATAATGCTCGTAAGTAAATATTAGTGAAATGTAAGAAATTGATTTGTTCAAAGACCCACACTAGTTAAGGACATTTTTTTCCGAGTTTGAATGCTGTTTGAGCAGTACCGACACAGAGAAGAATGACCCTTTCATCAGCTTTGAAGAATAAGGTTATAAAAAAAGTCCACTGATCTTAAAGATTCATCTAATTTTAAACACCTTGCCTCAATAATACTTCATGAAATAGTGTCTTTATAATTAGTGGTGGATGATGTCCTGAGAAGACAATACTAACACATGAATATTTTTGGGACAGCATTGGAAAATCCAGGTTGTCGCATTGAAGTCGGTGAGCGTCGACAGAAATGACAAGTGCTGAGAAAATGCATCTTCCAATTCATGTACTTATGCGATGAATTCCGATCGATGTACAAATCAAATTATACCTGCGTTCTCTCACAAACTGTTCAGTTTTCTCTAACTACCGGCGATAAATAAACATTACAGGTCAAAGATAGATTAGTTTCGTGTCATACTTCTCAAATCCACGACTCTATACATCAGCCTGGGTTAGCGTGCGTCCGTTTGATTTCAATTTCGCTGCTTTGAAAGTCTCAAGTTTTATAAATAATAACTGTGACACGCCTGATAATTACAGAATAAAATTCCATGATAAGTTGAAATCAATCTATGACCGAAAATCAATCCACAACATGAATGAAAAAAAAACGATCATCATTGCGGAAGACCTAATAAAACTGCGATGCGTGAGCTAAAGATTGTGAATTTGAAATCAATGCGCAATACGAGTCAGCTCATTGATTTTGGGCAAGATTTCGTCAGCTTTTTATCTGAACAATGTTGAGAGGTTGACGGGTAACGAATAACAAAAGGTTCTGTTAGTTTTTTGCCGTGCCTCCTCGCAGCTTGTCGATCGTTTTGACACCTGTGGTAATCTAAGAAGAGGAAAAGAAAAGCGACAGGGGCAGAAATGGTAATTTTGTGTGGGAGATAAAGATAGATCAAGCGTACGCGTCGGGTGGAGCGAGATGTGTAGGGTATATAGCCTCGCTGCGGGCAACGGGAGGAAGGCGAACCGAAGCCGAGCGGGTGATATAAGAGAGGTGGGGGAACAGCCAGGCTGCGCTCACCGCGACTCTCACAGCGCGAGTTGCGCGAGCGAAAACCCACTCGCCGAGAACTACTCCGCAACTCCGTGCTAGAGTGAGGCACCCTTACTCTGGGGGTCCGCTAAAAATTACCCCAAGCAACAACTGACACATGACTTACCAGCTCCTCGAAGGTCTGCTTGTGCTCGTTGCCCAACCAGTCCAGCCTCTGCGGCAGTATCTGGAGAAAATTCGGAAAATTTTAGAAAATGTTTCCGAAATCGAAAAAGCGCCCACGAACATCCACCCGAGTCCAAAATCAAAGTATTCCGAGGATGAAATGAAAATTATCTCGGAAGAGAGCGACTTGTTAGAGCGCAATGCCAATGGGCTGAATCTAGCAGACTCCTCTCGGCACGCTTTGTTTTGACACGAGGGTCCGACTCGCGAGAGCACGTGCTTGCTAGCCATGTGAAAAACGTCAAATCGCCCCGTGCAGTCGGCGACTGAGCGCGGACACAGTATCTGCGACTCGCTCTTACCTTGGCCCGCTCCAATTCAAGCTTCAGCGCCTGCAACGAAGCATTGAGTGTCTCATAAGCATAATTTACTTCACGATGGACCGACCAGGTAAAGAAGTGCGGGAAAACTCACCTCGGCAACGCTGTGGCAGGGCCCGCCCGCGAGGAACTTGGCGATGAGAAAGTACAGCTCTGCGAACAGACGGAAGGCGTTTGCGTGCGTGAGAGCGAGAGAGATGGAGAGAGAGACGGCTAGATTGGGCATATGCACGATGTGTCCGCGGTACTCACCCGCTACGAGGCTGGACTCGGATGGGCCCGGGCTGGACCCGTGAGGCGGCTGCTCGTGCATGCTCGGCACGGGCCGCATCAGCAGATGCTGCTGCGCGCAGCCTTGGAGGCCCGCTCGCGTTTCACCGCCGCTCGGCTGCATGCTGGCGATCAGTGCAGCAGTAGCAGCACCATTTTAGCTGCCTCTCGCAGCGATACCCACTCGCTCTGTCTCGCTTGCTTATGTTGTGGCCCGTGCACACTCTCGCGCGCGAGCGCCCACGGACGCGGTCACCTGACCGTCACCAAATTTTCCGGCCACCAGAGCCTGAAAACCGCTGCGGGAAAATAATACACACTGGACGTGAGGCTGATTGATTTTCATTCAATTGAGGAGAGAGACGCGTTTTACGATTTTCGAGTTTTCCAATTTGCTCGCCCTTATCTCCTCTTTCTACTATACTGTAGCAAGTAGCTTTCCTATATCCCTCCGAAAATTGGAGCATCTTGCAGTTTTGCTGCGGCATCGGTGGAGATAGTTTTTGAATTGTAAGTAAAATCATCGAATCTTATCCGAGTTTCTGAACGCTGTGCGCTATGAAGAAG
>JAPYYZ010000398.1:0-20764 GCA_030522705.1 Eretmocerus eremicus
ACAAAACCACACGATAGCGTAGTAGATAGCCGTATAAATGATGTTTCCATCGCGCAGGCTGTATTCCGGGCTATTGTGCGGTCTTGCCGTTTGATTTCTTGATTTTCAGAAGAAACGGGTGGGGCGCTTTGCTCTGATTGCTCTGACAAACCAGCCATCCGAACGCTCGTTCGGTTTGGGCAAAGTCAGGCTAGTCAGAGCAATCAGAGTGCTCATACTGCTCACATTTCCATAATCGAATAAACCTACTGTTTATATCTCTAGAGAAGTTCACGAACAAACCTCAGCTAATCATCAATTTATGAATTGATAAAGGATAGTATCTGATTTAGGCATGACCCAGATAGCCATCAATGCAACCATTTTAGATTCATTGGACATTGAATTCGTAAATGCCCATGTACCTTCGTCGTCCAGTTCTCCCTCACCGGTTGTACTGACCTTACTTTCGACAGTTGTGAAGTTCAAAAAGGATCCTTTGAGTCGTGACATTTTCTGTGCTGTATTAGAATTTAAATACTGTTGTCTTATCGTGGTGGTTGGGGCGCGTGATAGTGAGGCTCTGTCTGGATACGTTACTGATATACTTTATTCCATAAAGTAATTTGTTGACAGAGTTTGGTTAAAATACAATGTTCAAAAAGACGCCTGCAAATGATCACAAATCATGTAGTTTACAATACATAAGCATTACATTTACCACATACCTTGTCGTACGATTCACTTGTTTCATACAGACAATTTGTGTATTGCTTACATTTCAACTTGGGCTATTTTATAGACCACAAGCTTCTTACTTTGTGACTTACTATTTCTGACTGACTTTGAATTTACTTATTGCATCACTTGAACAAGAATAAAGGTACATTCACACGATAAAGGTACACTCACATTTTGTGACATTGCTAGACGCGGGATATTCAAAATACTTAATACTCAACAAATACCAATAATTTGTCCTTCTGCTTATCCTCGAGTTATTAGCCATATCAACGTGCACGATTCATTCGTTGGCTCAGCTCCATCCGTATGAGGAAAGCTGAGGTATTTTGGAGATTTAATTTATGGGGCTGACCCGATGTTCCCTGTGGCCATCCATATTTATTTCCGTAATCTGGGTGGATAGTAGAATCCATGTGGTCTATTCCGAACATTAAGTACCTACTCGGATTGCTCCTAGTAGTCTGAATGAACAGAATATGCCTGGCTCTTTCTGTCCATGATGACTACGTAAGTCCGGCCATCCATGGCTAGGTAAAATTTAGCTTGACTCTGTGTGCGTGTGTGTGTATTTGTTTTAGATCTTAAGCACGAGGTTTGGAAATTTTTGCACGAAAACTGTAGCTTAAAAGGGTAGATGTTTCACAAAAAGTTAAGATGGGATATACCACAACTAAAATATATTTGTCAGTGGCGTAGTAAATGTCCATTCTTGTGCTTGAACGTCTGCCTTCTAATACTCCTATTCATGCCGCTGTGCCCATAATTTAATGTAAGTAAAGCGAAGGAAGATCAAAATGGTGATGCGCAGAGCCTAAAATTTATTCTCCGGAGCAATGTTACATAGTGACTGTTGGATTGAGATATTTACAAACAGACTGGGAGTAGCAATGTTACATAGTAACTTTTGCATTAAGATGTTTACAGGGAGCTCGGTAGTGTAGAATCTCAATTGATGGTATTATTATAAAGTTTCAGCTCATGCATTTCTATCCAGATAATCTCGATTGAAAAAAGAGGTTTGAAGGCTCCTTGCCTTTATGTCCACCGTGGCAGCACGGTATTGGTACCCCCTCTCGTACCTTATTTGTTCGATTCTTTCGAATATACATGAATAGAGAGTCAAGCGGTAACTCCGAGAGAAAGAGACAGGAATAGAGTTCAGCTGTCCTTTGTATACTCATTAAAGTGTTTAGAATTTGAATATTCGAAGGTTCGAGAAGCAATCGCTTAACATCTCTCCTCTATGCTCTCGTTGCACCTAGCCGCTCATGGCTTGGCACTCGTGGCTGGATCGCCAAGCTGACCGCAACCTATCCAGATCGTACAGTCTTCGCGGTCGCAATTTCCCGCTTTCACGTCAGTGCCGCGTTTTTCCACCCTTGTCTTTTCGTCAATTGAATATCCCAGCACGCGACCTCGCGATCTCTCTAGCACCAAATGTACGCCAATTTTCAGTGATTAAATCGGCAAGTAAAGTTAATCAGGGTGCTGTTCTTTATCGTTCCGATCCGTAAAAATCGATTCCACATTACACAATACCACTAGATACTTTCAGAGCATGCACATTTAGCGCTGCTCATTCATTTACCCTGCTCAATAGATCTAACATACTTATCTAAGGAGCTAATGTCTTCAAAGGGATTATCTCCATCAAGATACTCCTTGTCATCTTTTCTATCCAGAATATCATCAAACATATCACTTGCGTTTGACCCTTCCTGTTGATCATCGAGTAGGTTAGGGAGGGTCGAGAGATGATCTTATATAGTTGTTTCTTCATGATTATATTGTATTCATGTAGAAAGAATAACTGGTATATATATTACTCTGATATAATATAGAATCTTAACTTGGGCTGCAAACATATCTTCTGACATAGTTACGATGAAGCGATAAACACCGAGCTCCAATTCAGGGGCATTGTCTTCATTCCAGTGTGGCCTGAGCAAGACTGGTGCACCTTCCGGTCCAGGGGGACCATACCCTTTGTCCCCTTCAAGACTGTAATTGTCGATATATTCCTCAAGCAACCTCACAATCTTTTCCTTTTGTCCGATGGGTGTATTCGTTGTTATTCCCCGATAGTTGCGCAATGTATTCTCTCCCTTGAGAGCTCTAAGAAGTCTTATAGAACAGTATGCCAAAGCTCGGTACTTTGTTCCTGCTACTACACCGAGATCTCTATAAACCCGTAGAAAGGATTTCCCCTCACCATCTGTTGTGCTCTTGCAAAGTTAACAAGTTCTCCTGGATTACATCAATTTACTTCATACCAGTTGAAGGTGCGGAATAATCGCATAGCCTTTCCAATATATATGAAACATGTTAGATTATGAAAATCTGCTTGCAACAACGTAAGCCTGAGTATAAGGGCAATGGTTGGTAGGTTAGAATAATATGTAGCTACCAGATCAGATACATTCTCTTCATTGACTCCTTTGAAGTATTGATCCATGATATAGCGGCATGCTTCTGGCAGAAGTCTTGTCCTCAAACCCAAGTCGGTTACCAAGTCGGTAAGAATCTTGTATTTTTGTGACAAATCCATCGGAGATTTGACCAGTTTTTGCCAAAGCAACATAAGAGTGGACATACATCTCTACACCAATCTGCAACTTTTTCTTGTTCAGAGTTGTCATTAGATAATACAACACCACATGAGATCCTTGAAAGTTCAATGCAGACACATCATCTGCATTTGGTGGCCATTGTTCAGGATATCTAGCCTGAGGAAAATGATGCATGATCAGAACATTTGTTATAAACTCCTGATAAGAGTTGTTGTTCGGTTGGCAAAAGGCTCTACCAGACCTGGATCGCTGCAGATGGCCCTCATGACATTCAAGACTTTGGAACGACTCACAGCTTCAGTCTCTCTCATATTGGGAGGCACGTGTGGTCCACCTGCCTCTCCTACTGCGACAGCAAGTCTGAATGCATCCCGGTTTTTACCTTGGATCGCACATTTGCAGCACGCGAGACATAAAACATTTGTTATCGTTAATGTTTAGTTGAGCCGCATATTCTTGCAGTGTTATTTTCACTGTTTCCATGACAACTACTGACTTCCAACCCCCCGAAAGGGTCTGTATAGACTACTCCATTACATTCTCCGTCGTAAATGACATAACCTGCTAAAGTTACGGGATGTGACGTAGTACTATTTATCTCAAGTCCCTTAGTGACAATAGAGTTCCCTAAATCAAATGTTTCAGTTAAGTGTAGAAATCCTCACAGATTTTTCGACCGGTTTCGGAGAGGTGCTCGTTCGCTCCGTTTGTCACTGCGGAGACATCGCTGAACATTTCGCATCTGGAGATTTATCAACGAATCTCGACTTTGCATAGGCGGACTGGGGTCTCGGCAAACTCGTCGATTTGAAGTAGTTGCACGTACTTTTGAGTGACGTTGACGTTACTGTCAGGAATCTCACAATCTCCGATGTCCTTGAGAGAAAGCGTAGTGACGTTTAGGTTCCGAGACCCACAGTCGTAGCTTATTAGTCCCGGAGCCCATTTGATGGATTCTTAGAGCATGAAGATTTTGGCAAATTCCATCTGCAATTTGATTGATGACGTGAGTTCCGGGTAGTGGCGTTTTCCGCCTTCCTTTTTTCATTATATTCGCGCTTCTTGCAATCGGTGATGCGGTGCCCGGCGTTTTTGCAATATCGGCAAGTGATTTCCTCGGTATTCGGTTCCTTCGACTCTACCGCGGCAGGGTGCTTGTTTTTCAATGCATAGCAGTTCTGGGCCGTGTGACCAGTTTTGTCACAGAACTGATATATTACGTTCGTTTCAGCTTTGGGTGCAATGAGAGGGCACTGCTCGGCGGCGTAGCCGTTGTTATTACATAATTAGGTTACATTTTGACCCTTATTTTGTTGGAAGCGCTTATCGGCAGCGTGGCCTTCTTTGGTGCAAAATTCGCAAATTTGTTTTACATCTGCGACGAGGCACAGGGGAGTGCTCACTTCGCACTGGCATGAGTTTACTCGTGGATTGAATCTACGTAGCTTGGAGTTGAACGCTATTTTTCTAAGGTCTTTCTGGGCTGCTAAGCGTCTTTCAATTGCGATTGCATTTTTCACAATGTCTTTGACATTATCTGCTTCATGGAGTCGTTGTTCGATTTCTGGCTTGAGGCCTCTACTGAAACATTCGATTATAGTTTTTTCGAGGACATTTTTGAAGTCCTGGTCGACTTGTCCCTCATTCTTAATCTTCCTGGCTTCCGTAATTCGTGAGCCTAGATCGCGCAAACGATTGGCAAATGCGATAACGCTTTCGTTCTCCTTTTGAAATTGATTGCCGAGCTCCCCCAGTAGTTGAGTCTCGGTTTTAGCTGGCGCATGAATCGTCTCTAAGAAATCTTTTAATGTTTCGATTTTATCAGATTCCTCACCGGAGATGGCTTGACAAGCTTCACCCGTTAACCTACCTCGGATGAGTCGGGTTAGATTTTTTTCGGCTTGCGGATCTATCATAGCAAGCGCGTCGCAGCCATGTATGAATTGGCTGAGTGGAATATTTTTCCCATCAAATTCGGGAACTACCGCGATCGCATCCCGAATCGCAACTAACTGATTCGCCTGCAGTGTCATGGCTGCGGGTACTGTGGGAACCTCCTGTCGATCTTGCGAATGACCCGGGTCGTCGTCTCCTCCTTGGCCGTTCGGGGGAATAAAGGGAAGTGGAGAGTGTCGATCGGTGGCGTCACCTTGCGGGTTTGGCAATGGGGACGATCCACTCCGGTCCGTGACTGGTGTAGGGG
This sequence comes from Eretmocerus eremicus, assembly GCA_030522705.1. Lineage (NCBI taxonomy): Eukaryota > Metazoa > Arthropoda > Insecta > Hymenoptera > Aphelinidae > Eretmocerus > Eretmocerus eremicus. The sequence continues at coordinate 5,497 of JAPYYZ010000398.1, forward strand.
AGTTTTCTGGATTCGCGTCCGCGAGTTCGTGTTTTGGCTTGATAGTCGAGGATAGAATGCTGTCACCACTCCCAAAATCTCCCTCACTAGACTCAAGAGTCCAACTAGATTGATAACTAGTTGCTCCGAATGAGTCACGATCGGGCGTTCTGTCCAGTCGGGGTCTAGAACAAATTATGGCTGTAAAAATTAGTAATCAATAGATATGGAATAATGTAACCTGGTAGTGTCTTAGTTCGAAACTTGTAATTCGGAATTTAATTTTTCACTTGTGATTTAGGAATTTTATTTTATCAAGTTTTTAAAATCATGGAATAGAGATCCAGCGGATATAGAATGAGGCAAGAATTTGTAATGATGTAAATTTAGAATTTGGTAGAACTTGGTAGTTCAGAGAATTAAGGAATTTTGGAAAATCTTTCGATGTAAGGATTTGGGATACAGAAAATTTGGAAAACTTTTGGAAAACAGAGAATTTAGAAAACTTTTGAATACTGAGAATTTTGTAATTTTGAATTGGAATGCAATGGATTCAGTTAATGTAGAAAATTTGAGATTTAGAAAATTTTAAATTCAGCGAATTTGAGAGATTTAGAAAATTTGGAATACAGTGGATTCAGTGAATGGAGAAAATTTGAGATCCAGAAAATTTTGAATTGTGTATGTAAATTCTTGAAAACTTGTAATCCTGATGACTATTCGAGTATCGAACTCTACCAAAAATTGACTGCGTGATATTGTAAATTGAATGATACGAAATTGTGCGATTTTGTAATATTAAAATGAACTACGGCCTTTTCTCGATCCCTCCGGGGCCTCCCAATTTGTTACGTGTGCTTTTTCCGACTCTCGACTGATTTTTGAGCCTCGTGCGGTCACGAATAGCTCGGGACTCAGTCGTGAAGAGAGCGTAATTCAAGGTTAGTATTTTTATTTCGCGCGAAGCCTTTAGGATAAATCCCAACTAGAGACCGTCGTGTTCAGCACGACAATCCTCAGTTGTTATTTACCTTGACTGCTACAGCTGGAAATTGTCTTTAACCGCTAACACGGTACAAGAACAGTTTCCAGAAGAGCCAGTCGCTTGTCTTAATAGCTCAGTGGATTCCTTTTTATTGTTAGTATTTTGACGGTGAACCAACCTTCCTCGTAGTTGCTAATCCCGGCACTGCAATTGGTAGTCCGCTCTCCATCCTCCGGTGTGTCAGCGAAAATCAGCTGCGCAGCTAATTCGACGTGGTGGTGAGGCGCGTCGGTGTGACTGCAATCAGCGGGTCTATTACTACGCTGCCGTGAGTATGCGAGCGCGAACTCTGTTTTGCGGGTGCGCACGCGGTATGAGCGCGAGAGTAAAGAAAGTTGAATTTGGGAAATGCCAATTTAGTTGAACTCTAGAGACCAGGCGAACTTCCGGGCGAACTTCCCGGCGAGCTTGCAGCTCTCAGTCCCATTTGCTTTCAAGGTTTCCTCTTCTGATTGGTGTATGTCATAGAAGGGATGGAGGGGGGGCGATCGTTCCCTCCGAAGCCGTTTTCAAGCACCGACTGCCACCCCCTCCCCCAAACCATCCCAGTAGAACTTACTCCCGTGGGAGAAATGTGTATTTTCAACTCGCGGGAGCACAAAAGAGAACTTTTTTTAAAAATGTTTTCAAATTAATTTTTAAATTGATTCTAAAGTTGAGTCGCTTCCTTCTCATAGTTCTAGTAACGTCTGGATGGTCTGCGCTGTCCTTATATCCTCCTCTCGTACTGACTCGAACTCTTCTTTTCCCCAAAGTTCTCGCGAAGAAGGGGAAAAAGATTTCCAACCAAAAATCGCGAGAATTTTTGAAGGAAATTTTCTGAAAACCCGTGGAAAGTCACCCCACTTGGTACCAAAAAAGATGTTACGTGGTGAGTGTTCGACCTTCAGAAAGAACACGAGTTGTAGAGAGAGATAATGGTGCTTTTAATGACCAATTAAAGAGTCGAGAAAGATAACCGGACTACTCAAGTTGGTTGGTCGAAGCAGATGATTCTCTTGAAGACATGTTTCTTGCAAATAATTGTACCATCACAGTCCAATTTGATTATAGGGATAGCAGCAAGCCTCAGCTACCAGTAGGGATACGTGCGGTTACTCGATAGTATCAAAGATGTGAGGACACAAGGTTTTCACAATTAGCGAGATGAGACAATACCGGCGGTAATACCCAGTGCTCGACACAAACTGGCCAAGACAGAGTCTTTAAATGATTAATCGTCACCTCGCCCAATTATTAATTAGTGATTATCAAATTCCATTCAAAAACTGGCTGATTATCATTAGGGGCGTTCTCGTGCGAGCTCGTGTATTTGTGTGTGTGTGAGAAAGAAAAAGCCCACCCCCCACCATGCTTTCAATATTTGCATGTAAAACCTTTCATGTATTGTGTTGTTCAAGTATTATTGCCGAAGTGATATGGCTAATCCAAATATTTACATTTGTAATATTCGCGTCTGCTGGCGATCTTGCTATCAATTGAAATTTTTATAATCTGGAATTTCGTCCAATAACTCTGAGTTCGATTTATCGCCAAAATATAATATCGAGGTAACGAGGCGCGTGAGTGTGAGTTTAGTGTGCTTGTACTTACGATCCGCACTACCTAATTATATCCATCCAGAGCCTGTCCGAACTTATCGGGCGTTTTGCCCCAGTCCGTTACAGGTTGGCACTGTTCACCTAGGCTAACTCCGAAGGAACAGCTCCCTCACTAACTACAGTCGATTTTTTACGAGCGGTTTTTTACGAGCTCACTAACTGCAGTTGATTTATTACGAGTGAATCAAACAATTTAGAAACACATGACGCTAGCGTAATCGGTCTGACGTTCACACCATCAGACTTTGGAATGAAGTGCACAAAGTTTCCTTCCCAAGAGATAGAAAATTTTCCCGTGGCATACATTCCATTAAAAATGTCAAGAAGCAAGAGCTTGTACTTGATCGGAGAAGATTTCAAAATTTCGTCCACGGCGTCTTGCCGGTATAGTCCAATGTCAGGTACACTGACATGACCAATGGCATTTATTACCTTTGAGATTGGCTCTGGCAGTTGAGTAACTGATCTTGCAAGGATTTCAAGAGCATCATCAGCTCTAAGAACCAGGCAATCAGAGATGTTACAGATCTTAATTGGGCTCTTATCATAACATAGCCGCAATTTGACTTCAAGCAAGCTAAGACACGCTCTATAATATGAATTTGAATGTGGAACTGCGATTTCTCTAGCGTGTATCAAAGTATAAGATGCGCGTATCAAAGTATAGACTTTGCTGGAGCTTGGAGACGACATTCTGCTGTGTTGAATTTCCACCTTCAGATCTATGTACTGCATATCTCTTATCGGAGAATTATAATTATTGTTTAGCAGATCTGCAAGGAGGTCCTCCATCTCCTGTTCCCCGTGATCCTCTAGATGAATTTCTGCCCCTTTGTTGTTTCTAGGGATTAGGTTTGCGATAGTGGGGTGTCATTTGGTCATTTGGTCTGGGGTAAGATTACCATGACGGAGCTGTTTCTTGTGTGGCCTGAAATCAAAGGCACTTGAAAACGCTAGGGACTATTGTGCGTGATTCTTGATCATACGATTAATCGAGTTCTGAGCTCCTAGATTCAACAAATTTGGATAACTTTGAAATCAATTACCTCGGATTGACAAATTAGTTAAATTGTTGAAATGTTGTCGCTCTACCAAAACATTTACTCTGTGGCGGTGTGCTAGCTTCACACATGTTAGAAAATGTGTATCCCACCTTCAATTAACGTGTAAAGAACATGCCCTCTAAGTTTCAAAAAAACTGAAAATCCCGAAGCTTAGTGTCCGGACCTTAAATTAAAAACTTGAGTTATTGAAAAGAATTTTCGGACTGACAATTTACTTGCGAGGAAATCGGTAGTAGTTTTTGATACAACGACAGAAAAGTTGGTTTTCGCAGTCGAAGGCGAGTAATAGGGTTATCGCGAGAATGCGCAAGCCGTTCCGCCCAAATGTTGAATGATAATTTTTCATCGTCCCGTTTGGGAAAGGAAATCAAGGGACTGTGCGAGCATGGCCCCCATTCCCCAGTACAGAAGATCACAAAAAAAGATTACCTATCTATATGATTTTTTATGTCAAGATTAGGCTCGTTTATACATAGTCTGACATGATTTTGTTGTAACATGAAATATGAAAGAAACTCTGTGTCAAGAAAGGCAATAATTGAATAATCCGTCCGAAAAAGAGGCATTTGTGCCTTGAAAATGCCCCGATGGCTGTCATGACGTCAAGTTTTGCAATTCAATCATTTATGAGTACGACCAATTGAAGGAAAAAAATTTCATTTCGTGAATCTGTAACGAAGTAACAATATTATAGAAAACTAGAGGAATTTCAAGATGTTTCGTTTCAGTCTTGAATAGTTTCTAGAGTAAATTTGATTCTGGCACTTGGATATGTGGACTAGGGTTAAATTTTTGATTGAAGAATGATTTGATCCCGTGTTTTTCAGATTTATACACAATCGTCTGAGAACCAAGTCGTTGGAGATTCCTCGTCTCAACTTCAAAGCGTAGGCATTGCTTTGAACAAAGACTACTCAACGCCTTCGCCTACGTTTGATTTTCCTTTATTTGGTAGTAATTACAGAGTTGATAGTGGGAAAGGGGATGATGTCGTAAGTCTCATGAGCCTTGATCCTGGTAGCGATAACTTGAGTAATGATCTACAATTTCCCGAAAAGAGCGTATCAAACAATTTACTCGACGACTTACAATACAATAGCGACAGCTTACCATCACCTCTAAAACCTACAGCATCAACTCACGATGATTATCATGGTTTTTCGATTCAAGGCTCAACAATTCCGATCATACCTTGTAGTACAGGGGATGTCCCTTTCAATGCCTCATCAGATGAGGATACTAAGAATGTTGAACATCATCAAAGTAGTCATTGAGTTTTTCATGGACTTCTGGTCACCGTAAGTGAGATATTGTTTGAGTCTTTGTGATAGTTGAATGGTCTAAAATATCGAGTCCTCAACTATAACAAACTTGTGTGATCTTTTTGTAGATGTGCAATAAATGATTATTTCGGAACTGAAATCTTATTCTATAGAAATGTTTAATTTTTTATCTTCGGGTACTCTGATTTTGATCGATTAATTCATTCAAAGCCGCTGGCTCTATGCATTCATCTAAGATGAAACTTCAATTCGCAATGGATTATCATTGTATTTTGTAATTTGCGACAGCTAAGGTACTCAACTACGAAGTATTCCAGTTCCGTCTATTCAAGAACATATAATTGAGGGGCAAAGTATCGGCTTGCAGAATTAGGAAATGTGAAAAAATCCTGAGCTTATTCGATATAGCTTTGGCGCTGTACGGCCTATGAAGCGTCTGTTTTGTAATGAACCTCCATTCGTGAGTAATGAGCTAAGAGTCGCTCTTTTTTATGTGGATTCTTATCATCAATATGCAAGGTATCATTTGCAAATGATTTGAAACATTTTCATATTTTACGCGCAAATGCAGAATATAGATGGGACAATGAAAGCGACTATAAAGTTTACAAGAGTACTGAGTATTACATCTCTCATACATGCGCAAAAGGTGTAGGTCCATTATTTTAGAACCGTGTCGAAGCCGAGCGTATCATTCATTACCCAGAAAAGCGAGAATCATTCCGCTCTTGTTGAGCACTCATTTTAATCGAGTATGAGGAGACATATTACGATGATCCGTGCGTAAAATTAAGTTGAATTTGCAGAGAATGAAATGAGTCCAACTTGTTTGAGAGATCTATCTAAGTACCCTTAGTTTGTACATTATTTACAGAAAAGTATTTCTTTGTCTGTGTAAAGTGCGCGAATCTATAGATGTATTATCCTCATAAGCTTTACGTCTGGTCAGTTCAACTATATTCCAAGGATTGAATAAAAATACTCAATAAAGATCGTAGTATATATTTTATTTATTCTTCCTCCCATTAGAGTAACTCGAGCAAGAACAAGATGGCAACGTTCTGTACTCTATTTTTTTTATTTCTCAATTTTCTGTAAACGTGACAGCTCGTCTTCTACAGGGATCAGTCCTCTAAAGGTATGGTTTTAATTTATTATATATTTACAAATTCTCTTCTTTGCTTTCTAATAAATTTTGTAGAAATATGCAATCTAGGGATTGCGCGATACAATTCTTTTTTTTTTACCATCACTACTTAATAGTTCGACAATAAAGGCTCATGATGATCAGTTACATCTAATTTTTCTATAAAATACAAGATATCAGGGTTTTCACTGAAAAATTTCGTTTCATTCCGTTATAAGGGTAATTTGAGATAATTACTCGATAGAAAGTACCAAGTACAGTGAGTTTCTCGTACGTATGATGATTATGATTGGAATTTTTAGATTGAACATAGTGCAACTATTGATAACGAAATGAAACGAAATTCAAAATCAATATCGGGGAAAATCCTGCAAGATACTGTATGGAATGTCGATTTGGTAAAGAAGTAAATATATTACCAGGAGAAGAGAAATAACACGCAATAGTGACAGAAAACAGATCTCTTATGCCAACACTAGTTCATCAAGGGTTTGGAATGTTCTTCAAAGAGCAGTTCAAATTTCTCTCTTACTGATCAAATACTAAATGACGATAAATATTTCACCTTTCAACATTTGCTACCATTCATCATTCACCTAATTCTTTTACTGGAATAACACTTTTTAAAGGAATTTTTCACGGACTGAAGGCAACAAAAAGTACAGATAAGGTCTTTACATTTTAACTCAAAATTCCCTTCTACCTCTAAGATAGTAAAGCAACTCGAAATACTTGCGTAATAGTTGTTCTAACCATTAGTGAAAAATCTGAAAAAAGATTTTATCGCTATTGACAAAAAATCCTAAATCTAAAGCAGTCTTCACAAATATTTCATAGGACACATCACACTGGACATCTACAAAAGGAAAACTTACAAACACGCGGGTCAAAAAGTCGTTCTTAACGAAAAATTGTGAACAGAGAGTAAGTAAGGAATAGTTATTGGATTGCATTTCTGTGGAGGAGCAGGCAACTCTGTGAGAGATGCTCCGTAAAGTTACCATTTTATCAAGTATTTACACGGACATATTTCCTTAGAACATCACTTCACTCTTTGGAACGAGATTTTTTAGACAGATATGTATATACACGCGCCAAAATAGAATTTGGATATTTTGCATGCCTAGTCATATAATAATTGTAAAGATCTTTTGAAAAGAATGTCCTCGGTTCGGGGTTGAATGAGATACTGATCAAACCGATTCCGTGAATATGAAACGAATGGAATTGAAGCATCTGGAGTTAGAGTTGAGCTAACACTCTCTAAGTGGGATAAGGTGCTTGAAATCTTGCTTTAGGATATGTAGTAATGCAGAGTGATGAAAGTCGTGGTCTTTCTCTGACTAACTACTTTGATCGTAAAAGAAATGAATCCCGTGAAAATGCGAGGCAAATGATTCAAACAGATTAGAAAGTTTAATCTGAATTCGTCGATGATGAAAAATTCCATTAGCTGTGGAATAGCTTAAAGAAAAATTCTGAAAGTGAGCAGCATGAAAATCGATTGCTATAGCAAGTCATATATGACACGAAAAAATATTTTCTCCACAATCATTGTGAATACATGTATGATATGTATCATTGAAACTAACATCCAGAGCATCAAGTTACAACAATGTGTATCAAGAGGCTCCACTTTCCTTTCTCATATCCATGGCGACTTTTAACGAAAGATCCTGCTGGCTTCAATTGTGCGGTGCCCTTTTGCCATTTGTATAATCAATCCATCGCTTTAGAGTTGTGGGAAAAATAGGATCAGTATCAATAGTACTTAGTAACAATAATTGGTTGATATGAGTTGAGTGGTACTCCCAACGAGCCAAGTTTGGAATCGATCGTAACGTGACGTGACGCAGATCGTAAGTAGTTCCTGATCCAGTATCAAACAGTGTTAACATATTTTTTAGAGAATTCATACCATCATCAAACAATTGTTTGGCTTCTTCAGAATCTCTTCCATTTGCTATACTCTTCAGATCATACAACCCAATGAGGGAATATATAAAACCATTGAGTATGAAGGATGCAGGTGTTGTCGGGTATTCTTCATACCAAACGTATTTATCCATAAAATGAGCCGCTACCCCGCCATTACTTGACGTTAGACGAAACGGACGCAATCCTCTAACAGCAGCTTGAAGATACTTTTCGTCACCTGAACGATAATAGGCACGAGATAGCACAGATATTGCATGTCCTTGACCCATACTCGAGTACCTAAAATCAAGTATTTTCTTTGTAGCGATTCAAAAACAATATTGGAATAATCAAAAATGAGAATGCGGGAGGAGTATCTATGAAGAAAAATTGTGGGCATCAATGGGTCTCAGGCAATAATACCATTGAGTAGGACTGATTCTTTAAAGATTCAAAATAATTCCAAGAACTTAGGGATTTCAACGGTTTTGAAACTAAAGCTGTTTCAAGTCTGATCAAAACTTACTATTCATAAAAAACTAGCAATCTTGGAGTGAGATTTATGTGGGAAAAAAAGTGTGCATTTCATTGGTTTACAAAAAGTTTGGAGAGTATTTATGATTGCCTTGAAAAAATCTTACCAGCCAGGTTCAAGTTTAGCCATGCCAACATTCACTTTTCTCTCAACAAGATTAGACCATCCCCCTGAAGTGACATTTTGATTTTTAACAAACCATTCAGCCGCATCATAAAACTGTTCCATATGTTCACTTGTTGACAAGGTGAAATTATCAATTGCTCCCGATCCTCTGAGAATTAGTCTGGTAATCTTAATTTTGGATCGCGACAATTTTCTTTTAATCTTGTCAATCAGGCTCAAACCCTTCTGTAAATCCACCATTAAGTCTCTAGTTAAGCGTTTCCATTGATTGTGCACTTGCCCTATTCCATAATAAATATGGTTTCTATGTGTATTCAAAATCACATTATTGGCTATATAATGTAGCAAATACGTCTCTTTTTTCTCTCTCATTTGTAGTTCTACAATGATACTGCTGTTGCTCTGAATGCAAAGATCAAGGCTCAGCATGAGCTTCATAAAGTGGTCCAATCTTAGAGTAATTCCAGAACTTGACTCCGGAGTAGCATACTTCAATACAGTACTCTTGATTTTGCTATCATAGACTCGTTTCATGATGGACCCAGTGGGTACAGTCCAATCTGGTTTCACAGCATCCGCATCTTCAAAAACTTTTCGTACTGGTTCAGGCTCACTCAAATTCTTGCTGTAGTGTGATAAACCAAATTGTGCAATTTGTGTGGGATAATAGTATCCCTGACTATTCCACTGTGTTGATATAGGTACCCCATGCATTCCACTGATACATTTCACTCTTTCTCTGACCTCAACATTGTAGTTTTCAAATGTCATAAACACTCCTCTTGAATCATATTTACCTTTGTGATCTGAGATCTTTACATTATTACTATGAGACCAGTCAAAGCGTTCAATATCGTCATTGACTACTACTTTACCATAAACCTGCAAGATGTTCATGACATTTATATAAATAAAGTTAACTTTATGAGAATCTTTCAATCAATCATACCTCAAAATATTCTTTTATGAAGGAGAAAAATGGTATGTAAACTTCATCGCCATCTTTACGACAATTGATAGTTCTTTGACGATTAATTAGACAATCTATCTCTTGATATCTAAGTTCGTTGGTGGGGTGATCCTGCAAATATGTACAAGTACAAAAATGAAGGTAAAAAATAGAATGATGAGTCAAGAAAACATATGCATGATAATGACTTTATACTGAAATTGAGGTCTCCAATTAGCATTTCTGATGAAGAATGAGTTACTGCAATTGTTCCATGAAGTAAACATAGAACTCAACACGCCGACAACAAGTAACAATACCAGTGTTTTGAAGTTGATTCTCATCATCATGTACAACCTGTAGATTATTTAAGGGAAAAGTTACAGTTGTTTAATAATACTAGAGTGCTATGAATAAAAAGGGAGGCAAATATCTCACATGATTGAAATATCTTGAAATGCCCAATCGACTCGATGATCGAGTCGATGAGCATTTTCTTCTTGCTCCAGAATGTGTAATGAGGGACGCAGCTACGATGCGGCAATCTCCATTTCTCAGTTCTCAATCATGAAGAATTTTAATAAAAGAAGACGAAGTAATGTTATGAGCAAGTTTGGGGGTTGGTCCTACGCATTTCATGTTCTCACGGGCAGCATGAGACACTTCCTATGGATATCTAACGATGAAATTCTTGAGCGAGACTGCGATAATTGAATGATTAATCGTGCACATTTTCGAGGAAGAGAAAGCAGATCGTAAACGGCACAGGTTGTGACATGCTCTTCGTAGTCCATATTCGCAATCTTAGATGGTGGATGCGGGAATGCGGGGGTCGAACAGTTCGGAAACACGCACACTTTGCAACGTCGTCTGCTATACCTTATGTCAAATATCTCCCCTCTCGTTCCATCCAAGCCCGACCAATCTGGCCGGCCGACCGGGCGAAATTTTCTTCGACCCTCAAACTTCCAACTATTGCAACCATCTGATCCAAATATACGTCATTTCTGCTGAAAGTTCTAAGCCGGCAAGATTAATGATTGAGAAATAAAAATTTCTTTTGGAATTTCCCATGGGATCTCTCTTTTTGCAGTGATAATACAACATTTCATTTTGTTGTTACTAGTCTCTGGAAACTTGGTTTTTCATTTCTTCCAGGGGTGTTTAGAGGGTTGAATTATTGATCAATAAATCCGAAACCATACTGAATTTCTTTGATTATTCTATAAAAAAGGAATTTGATAATTATCTAGCATACATTATATCTAAAATATTTACAAATACAGCTATATATAAGTAACAATAAATATATAACATATTGTAGCATATTATTCTGTTGATCAGCTCATGAATTTTTTGTGTAATTCATCTCTCAGATTTAGTTCCTGGAATTAGAAAAGCGTGAAAATCAACAATTGGCAACACTTCCATCAATATTATCTTAATTTACCTGATCAATTTCAGAGTTAAAATTATCTTCACACAGTCTCAAGAGATTGGCATTCTTTTCTTGTATAGTAGAAATCGTTTTCTTTTCATTTTCGACCTCAGCTATTTTCTGTTGGATCTCAAGAGTTAGTTTTTTCACAATCTCCTCATTAGTGAAGTATTCTCTGAAAACAAAGAACTGGTATCAACGAGGATGATATGATGAAAAAAACCTGATGAATATGAATAAATATCCATTCTTCACGTTGTATTTGATTTGTCTCACAATAAGTAGCCCTTTCAGTTGTTTCCTCCAAATTTAGTTATATCATCATATGTTTAGAAACAAAGCAGAAAATAATATGTAAATAACATCAATCCTTCTATTTTTCACAGTGATGATAATAAGCTCACCTCTCTTTGTCAGCACATTGACGTTCAAGTTCAGTTAAAAGTTGTTCATATTCTTTCAAATCAGATTGTTTTGAATTCATGTTTGGACTATTTGCTTCATTACTCGTCAGCTTTGCTATGTCTTTCTTCAACGATTCTAATTCTTTCTGGGCAACTTCTACTTTCTCTAGAGCATCTCTGGTATAGAAAATTGAATATAAGGATGATTAATTCATGATTTTTTGAAGAGGAATTATCACCCAACAATACATACTTTAATCGCTTAAATAGTCCACTTGTATTTGCATTGAAGGAATCATTCAAATATTTTACAAGCTCTTGAGCTAACTCATTATTCTTTATCTGCAACTTCTTCTTTGTGATAGAATCATTCACCACTTGTCTTTCTTCTTTCCTGATTTCTAATAGTTGATTCAACTCTTTTGATCTGGCTGCATATTCCTCAGGAGACTTGACGATTTTTGATTGCAGCTCTAAGGTTTTCTCATGGAGCTGTCAAATAAAGGAAAATTTCAAATAACTTTGATGTCTACATGTAGAAAGAAATTGAATTGAATAATTCTAGTACCTTGACTGCTTTTGAATTTAAATCACTCGTACATCTGTGGATTTCTTGATGTTGCTCTAGTAAATTTTTGGCATGACTATCAAGTTCTTGTGATACTTTACTACTATTTTCCATTTCAAGTCTGATAGCATCTATTTCTTCTTGTAACTTTGGAGACAATCGCAAAAAATATTTTCATGAGTTTGCCCAGGGATATTAGTGTAATAAGAGAAAAGTACCTTGAGATTCAATTCAAGTTTATTTTCACGTTCACTAATCAATGCTCCTGTTTTGAGAATCAAAGAGTTCTTCTCTTCAATCATGTCTTCAATATTCTTCTGCTTTTGATCTAATTCTTCGAATGCAGTCTCATTTTCAACTATTTTATTCTTAAAATATGCAAAAAAATTGAACAGAATCTTCATTTGCTTGCGAGCTTTCTTTCCTAAAGAAGTTCAAAGGATTATATATGATTTTTCAGGATCAATACTGGGAAAAACCACAGGATGATTCAGTTACCTAATGGGCTACAGATATCTGTAAGGCAGAAATCTTTCAAGTATATTTCACTGCATATTGAGTACAGAGCAGAGTATAAATTGATCATTTTAACTGCATCTGGTGCCGAATCTGGATATGAGAGGCAAGTGAGCTGCTCTTCCGTTGGCTGAAAAAAAAAAATGAGTAAATGTTAGGAATTGCTCAAAATGTGTAAAGAGAGGTCCAAAAGAGAAATCTATCTTTACCTTGGAGATGGCATTGCCATCAAATCCAAATTTAGTTAAATATTCCTTAGTAATGTATATCATAAATTCATCCGTAGGGTTTTGTAATATCTTCTTATCTACTTGAATCCCTGCTCCTAGCAACGCATTTTGCAGATCTTCTAATTCCATTTTTGACTTCTTCTCTTTTCAGGCAATAACTTGATTCCAATTCTTCAATTTGATGGCATTCCAAGAAAGTGCTGGATGAGCGAATAGAGTGCAAGTGTCTTTCGCTATGACTTATTAGATTTATTTGTGAGTTACTTTTCAGCAAACATCCTTACGACTTCTCACTTCCAAAAGTTCATCCAGTATTTCAGAAAATGATGCGGACGTTAACCGACAATTGAAAGATTCATTGTTGTTGTCTGCTTACTTTCTTGTTCAGTTTTATTTTCTTCTCTTGAAATACGCATAAGTTTTTGGGGATGGTGGGATACTGTGGCCAGAAGCAATCTCATACTGTTGATCACAGAATAGATCTAAGGTTGTTGATATATACCACAGAGTTGAAATGAAAATGTTTACTGAATATTTTGAAAGCTGTTGATGTTTACTGGAATTTTCAAATAATCAGGTAATACTGGGTCAATAAATATCCCTAGCTGAGTGCCGGAGGGTCCCTATGTTCCACTAGATAGTGTCGCTAGTGTTGCGCGCGATCTATAAATTAATTATGCAATTTTCTCCAATGAATTGGGATGGAGTTTGAGTCATAAATTTGCTCTCATTCGTTTTAAGCACTTTGGATGAATCCAAAGGTCCCAATTCTAGAGTGATCGACTTCATTTTGGGCACCCACTTATTCTTTCACTTGCTTCAAAAAATTTTCTGCTGATTAACTCTTTCTTGTCAAGAAAAAAATTGAAAAAGAGTCGACCACGGGACTTGATGCATATGAATTCATCCATTGAATCATCCGCGTTTCGAGACAGTGCAAAACAAAAGGAGCAGTAGGATTATGTACCTATAATAATTTTTCAAACCTTTTCCTGCAGCGTCGCAACTATTTTACCCTTGTAACCATGCATCCGCCGCTGCCGCCGCATGGAAATAAAGCCATTGCAATTATTCTCGAATTCCTTAGCGATTCGAATCAAAAGAGAAAGAGACAAATGTTCTAGGTACTCAAATCTACATTTGTTTTCTCCTCTTTTTATCCAAATTGCAAGAGAAATTGGAACAGCTTTCCGTACGGTGGACGTTTGCACCGCTCCGAAGTCCGACATGCGTTTTCTTCGCCTCCGATCGATGATCTACTCATAATAATACTGATCTTGTTATTGAACACCAGTTTTAGCTGTCACACCGGAGGGGTTTTTCCACGCATCTTCAATGAATAAAATAAAACTAGAAAAAAATTGGTCCTGTAGCGAGACTTTTTTTGGACTCAGAGAATCATCTACGAGTGTTTCAATAAGAAATTGAATCTACAGCCAAAGCACAATAAATTAGTCGAGCCAAAAAATTTTGAAACAGATTTTATCAGATCTGAGAAACTGTCCAGATGCGGTATGTGCAAAGGTAAGAAATCTATGGTATTTTCGAGGTAGTTTCTATTCTATTAGTTTTTACTAAAATCCTCGGTGTCTATTAATGACTCCATGGCGACTCCTCCAAACAAAAGGCCCTCTCAACGCCCGAAATGACGGATTGATTCGTCCAAATTTTTATCTTTCAAATTTTGATTGATTTGCACTGTTACCTCGGCTCACTTGGGTGCAAAAGAAATAAGTTTCTCCTTGAGATAGGATTTCTTCGAATATCCCTGCCAGACTTTTTGAAAAAAGTGATTCAAAACTGCCAACACTGACGGAATATTCGTGTTACCATTCATAAAATTTTTCCCCGAGTAGAAAGTAGACTAAGACTCGAATTTATAAGTCACAGATGATAAAGCAAAGATTATTATTTTCTACCTCATGAAAACTTGTCAGAAGAGGGTCATTTGAAAACGGAGGACTGTCGAGAAACGTGGATGCCAAAGGATTCCATGAAATGCTCTTTCTCGATCAACTGTCGTACTAGCCTCACGAGATATATAAGTCGGGCGAGGACATTGATCCTGAGTATTTTTGAGTATTATTTGGAAATCTAAAAGCAAATATCAACCGACTCCCGATGTAGTGACAGAGACTTGAATTCATATCAAAGATTCGGAGAGGTGCTACGTACGCAGGAAACTTCAATAGCTTCCGGCGCGTGGCAACAAATTGAAAATTCTACATTGGCTCTCTAAAAGATATTATGTAAAATAAGTCTCGGGCTTTTGAAAGACAAAACTGATAAATCATATTATTTGAGAATCTTCTGGGAAGTTTCAAGCGAAGTAATGCAATGGTAAGTGACTATAATGCAGTTTTTGTAAAAACGTTGAGCCCTCACGAAAAAGCTACTTATATTGTAATGCGTAGAACTCGATAACTCTTTCCTCTAAGTCTTTTTTCCATTCACAACTATCCTATG
>JAPYYZ010000399.1:0-22988 GCA_030522705.1 Eretmocerus eremicus
TCAGTCTCCCTTGGGATGTCAACATAGTGTTGACAGAGATAATACCATCACTCTCCCCAAGGAACTGAGAGATCAAAAAAAGTATTCTCCACTAAAACATCTGTAAGTTCACACCTTCGTTTCTCCCCAAGAATCTTCACATTCTCCACATCTTAAATCTGCACATATAATCCTCTTCACAGGTTGGATAGTTAATTTTGAAAGAAACATGAACACAATGTTTTACTTATTGACACCAAGCTATGACTTGTAGATATTACAATAAAGATCTCTCAGCTCAGACTCACGTAAAATGTCATCACTTTAAGGTAACTGAGCTACACTTCCTCTAATTGTGCAATATTGTTTTAGTATGAGAGTGTTATTTTAGGTACATATTTCTTCAGTTTGATAAGGACTATAGAATGTAGTCGAAACGGCGCACTATTGTGCAAAATACAAAGTTGGCAGGAAAAACCGATAGATTCTGAATCAATTAATTATGCAGAGTAGTCATCATGTAGAAGATTGGATAGGTATCGTATCAAACAGCTCTTGAGACGCATCGAGCATGTTCTTAGCTACCAGAGAATATCAATCCAGAAATTCTTTACAAAATCTTTAGACTTGACCTTGCACTCGGTGACGGCCAACCAATAACAGCAAGATCGTAGATGATCATGTACATGCTAAAATTTTCCTACTTCTCATCATGTTAGTCTCAGTACTTGCAGCAAGCATCTCTCATGAAACTCATCATCACTGCTCAATAACCTCACACCTGTGACTAGGCGATGGAATCTTTTGGAAGAATAGAAAGTCCCACTCCATTCTGGAGAAGTGGAGATTGTATGATACTATCTTGAATTATTGAAATTTCATACTTCCCTAGGATAGCAATATTTTCCATCACCACTGCGAGTAAAAATGATGAGCCGTGCAGGTGGCTGCCCAGCTAAAGGGCTGTGTGCTGCTATAAAAACATGTATAACCATATCGTATGGACAGCAAGATTGAGTAATGAGCACATGACCTGGATTTGAATTGAGGTCCATCCCCACGACCTTCCAAACATCAATGAAAAAATACTTATCAACCTTGGATGAATCAACTGTGTTTAACCTTTTCTTCTCTGAAAATTTTATATCGAAATAACAAGAATTTTTCCTGGATGCCAAAGCCTCATGAATATGGGGAATACTTCTTAGGGTCACTGATCATCACAATTATTATAGCAAATTTGAAATGAGGCTTGTCCCCCAGGACTCAGCATGACTTGCCATGAACAAGATATAATTGAGCCCGTAGACATACACATGGGGAAAAAACAGCAGATGAGGTGTGCTACTGCGGTTCTGCACGTTGTGTAAGAGGGAAAAAGCAGGGGAAGTTGAGTCACATGATTGTCTAGCATAATCTCCGCAGAAATTCATTGCGAAGCTCGAGATTTTTTCTCCTCCACCTAAAAAAACACATGCACATGAGTCACACAGAAACAGGTGGGGCAATTTTTTGCAGGACTGTCTCGATAAAACTATGCATCTCTTAAACATGTCCCTTTCCTACTGAGACAAACATTTTGGCATGACAGAACCTGTAGTCCATGCCTCCAATATCAGAGATAGATAAATAACTCTCAGAAATTTCAAAATATCACACATCAGAACAGCAACTTGGAGGCAAGCATTACGGTTTGGATAATTGTATAGATTGATGATAACTGCCACAAGATAGCCTCCTCTTCATGGCGTTAGGTTCGATTGCCCCATCCACAAATCTTCCCCTCTCCTGAGGAATTGGCATATTTCAGGAAGCAATTACAATTGAACCAGACCGAGTTTATTTTTGCCTGACACTTTGATTCCCCGTCGGTCTATCTTTCTCTTACAACCTAGGAATACATTAGCGAACTACTTTTTGGAAATCGCCCAACATGGAGTACGTCCAATCTTGCCTCCTCTGTGAAGTTGGCTGCTGGTGACTCCGTTCAGTTGTTTCTACGAAAACCGGTAAAAGCCAGTATAGTTCACCGCTCATTCATGCAGCCGCGATGCGCACTATGCCACCAACCAGTCAGTGATTATCTTATTACTCACCGGTGGGCGATGAATCTCACCACCCACAAGTGATCAATTGAGAAGTAGTCGAGCGCGATTTTTGCTAGGGATTCGTGGCTCTTAGGAGAGTATATATGTCTTCAAATGTACAAATTGGGTGAGCGCTTCTAGCTAAGATCTCACAGCCGCTGGAAAAATTGGTTCACGGGGGTTGTCAGAGTTTCAGAAGTTTAAAATTCGTGAATGAATTTTTTCCATTTATTCTGAAGAGGGATGAACTCGCTCATACGATCCACTTATTTTCATTGTTATTTTCATTGTTGCTCTTTTTCAAAATATTCCAGTTTCAGAAGCTGAATCGCCTATTATTCTTTTGATTCTTTTGTGGACGCTCGAGTTGGAGATGATGTACTACGGCGCATGTGTGAGTAATTCCGCGGAAAGTGGCATTTTCTGCGTCCGAGGTTCGCACAAGCCTCTGCGACTTTTATTCGTTGCGGTTAAAATTTTCTAGGGTGTATTCTATTAGTACCCAAATTTGTGGTTGGTTTTCGAGGGATTTTTGAGGCCACCGTTCTCCATATTAGAGAATTAGGGGTCAAAATGTCAATTCCGCCCCTTGTCCAGAACACAATCTGCGCTCTAATAAACAAGTACTGCGCCTATTCAAGGTCACTAACACCTATGTCCAATCATTATCTCAAACAGTATCCTTTGGAGTGAAACGTTTCACCATTTCGCAAGTCGAATTCAGCTTTCGTACGTCGAGACGACATTTTGTTCAGAGATTTGCAGCACTAGTAACGGCGGCAAACGTCCTGATCTTCTTCATAGCCCTTCATACCGGCCAAGCTATCATCAGAACATCCCAAAGGCTTGATCAAATGCGGGAGAGCAGCTCCAGGATCGAATCTGTGGAGTGGTGGGCAGTTTGAACGGGGTTTACAACTCGCGTACAAAATTATCGGTCGATTCCGTCCCCCCGGTGTGCCGCTACCCTAAATAATGTATCGCTTAGTGAAACGCATTTTTTTAAGTACTTGGTGGCATTAGGCGGAATATGCGCGGAAAATAGTCCAGAATTAGTTCCCGAGCTGTAGGAGCATTTCTGAGGCGAAATGTCAATTCCGTTCTTGTCAATTCCGTCACCCTCTTGGCCCCTTGAAACATATCGTAGTGTTCCCTGAGATTCACCTTGGCCTGCGTAGCTCTGGATACTTGTTTTCGATGCCCAAACATGCCTGAATCAACTCTATTAACTACCCGGAACTCATTTGGAGCTGGAATGATTTTTGACCCAAATCACACCCACGGACATTTTTGGATCAAAAAAATTTCACTTTCCGCGGAATCACTCACATACGTTTGCCATGATCTAATTTTTGTGCCAGGCGTAAGCATGAAGATGGCTTGGGAAATTCGACGTTTTTAGTATCTGGATCTGAGAATCTATTTGAATTTACTAAAGCCTATTTTTTGAAGGAGTAGACTGCGTTTTGGAACAACGGCATTCCCCTTAAATCCATCCCACTAAGAAATGAGCGTTGCCACAACGTCGTCAATTGGGGGGCTCCGGTTCCCGATGAAACGTAGTTAAGAAGGGCGAAATCGCCGTATACGTGTAAGGTGAAAGAAATGTTGCAATGTCCGCCTTTGGAACGTTCTCCTGGGGTTGCGGGAACGTTTAATCCGATTGTCTTGATTATTGAGCACTCCGCGCGACGCCAGCGCCGTTGGTCGCTGAAACATAGTTCGCGCAACGTTTCCGCAATCGAGAACCTGCTCGTGCGGTTCAGGCGTTCCGTTCCTATTCCTATTCTCTCATCGACGCAGTCGGTACGTGAATATCTGTCCCTAGCGAAATCCATCTTACCGACTGCACCCACCAGATACCGTCGTCCACTACCGGTATGCAAGGGTCCACTATACAGGGCGCCACGATCGCTACGCGTATCCCGCGAAGCCTCTACGCGGCAACGCGACTCCGAGCTAGTAGTATTGACCAATAGAGGTCGCCACTCAGCCCGGTTGACGCGAGAAGCTGTATATACGCAATTTACGCATATGTACAGTGTAAGCAGCGCTGCTGTACGCGCATGGTCGCGCGGTGATCCGAGGGGAGGAATCGCGATAGCGGAGCGTGCCGCGGAGTGAGGGAGAAGAGAACGGCAAGCCGCCCCAGCGCTTGCCGCCCGTTATTTCACGATGTATAGTCTGGCGGCTGCGAAGGTGTCCACGGGCATTTTGGTGCCCGTGTGATGTTCAAGTTGATCATGCCTTTCGACCCGCCTATCCCGATTTTCGATAGTGGAATGCCAAAGCATGCTATATTTGATTTTCATCACTAATTTTCTATCAAAAAATTATTCCTTGCTTTTTACAGTTTAAAAAAATTATTCTGTAATGTCTGGGCCATTGAGAGTCGAATAGGTCTGATTAATAATTAGCTGGTCAACTAAGCACTACTGAACTTTTTATTGAATAGCTGGAAACTCGTAGAAACACGAGAGTTTTAAAAAACTACTTGACGATCTTGCCAATTATTGAGAGTACTTACATAGAAAACATCATTAATATCATCTTCGATATAACATCGTAAGCCAAGTATTTCACGTACTCATGAAATGCATTAGAAACATCGAAACTCTTCTTATGAGCTTAAGTACAGTAGAAAGATCAGAATGCCAGTGAGTGATGTGGAATATAAATGCATTCGTTCCCTAATATGCTGCATAATGAGTTGAATTCGAATTATTTTCAAAGATTGGATTCTGAAGGAATACTCTGATTGGTTGCAATTGATATTGGGAATACACTTGTTTTCAAAATTAATGTATAGTGGGTGCTTTCAGTGGATCATCTCTGCCCGCAAAACGCCTCGCTATACAGGAATTTTTCCTTCAGCACCTGAAAAAGAAATAAAAATTTCCCGATTTACGGTCTTTTGAACTCTCTTACATGATCCTTACACGGCCAAAAAGGATGTATGAAAGAGTGACATTTTTCGCATTCATTCAAACAGGTTCAACTTCGATGTGCGTCACCGATCATACAAATTGTAACGAGATGCTATGTACTTCAGTTTCAAATCTAAAATTCCCGTCAAATACTGTTCTATGACTTTTTCACAAGTTACGACCTTGGCAAAAAAATTCATCGACATCGTTTTCCATCCTAACTACAAACGACACGCGAACTTCATTTCTTCAGAAGTCCTTCTAAACCTAAAATTCTCCCCGGTAAATTCATGGAGGCTGTACGGCTTCAACGTAAAATTAGCTCAACTTTCGGAAGGTGTCATGGCGTTTCATTTAAAGTCCGGATAAGTGGATATGTAATACATTCTTTCCCTTGAGAGATCCTAACCCGCGCCAAAGAAGCCAAAGAACAATTTTGAATAAAAATGGATGTTTGTAGTTGATACAAGACATCCCGTTCCAAATTGTTATGATCGGACGCTGCAATATCAAAATACAGGTGATTGAAAGAAACTCAAAAACGGTGACTAGGTTATCGTTCTTTATACTCATGTGAAGAGATGGCAAGCTGTTTGAAGACCAGCTGTCGATCGGTTCTTTTGTAATTTTCGAGTTGCTTCTTATTTTGAATTCCCCGTACACCGTGGAGCACTTTGGAAATATAGTTTATCTACCCATTATTTCTTAATTTTGACGTGTTTCATGGCTCAATGCGATTTCAAATGACAGAATGATGAATCAGTATATTTCGAAACTTTTCACGTATACATGCGACTCTGCTAGAAATGATAATGGAAATTTTGATGTTTACAGAACAACCTTAATGGTTTCCATGTTTTCATATAGTTGAAAACAATAAAAAAAAACAGGAGCACGAGAAGTGCCTTGGATACAGGGAATAGTTTACACTTCGAATTAGAGTATACGTTATTGGTGTTCGATGCATGCAGCTAATATGTTCATAAAATTAGACCGATCATATATACCTTGGCATCTGAAACTGTCACTCAAGTGAAAATGATCCGAGATATCCGTCCAAATGGAATCCTCGACGATTCGTTGTTCATTCAACCGATTTTTCCCTCATGTTAAAAAAATTCAATTCACCTTATTTGCTTCCAGCTACACTTGAAGACTTGCTATAAAGGGGAATGATGCAAGCGACTATAGAGTAATCTAGTTCTGCGTAACGCGGAGTCATCGATCTTGAAAATGAGTCCCTGAGACAATCATGCTTTTACACTCACGCAAGGCAAAATGTGGAGCTCCAGGAAAATTTTTGGTTCAAAGCATCAGTGGACCAAAATTAGATCGGTTCACTTAACCAATGAGGCTCTGAAATCAATCTCTTTCCGCTGAATTGCATCCATCAAATCTCGATTATCGATCATCTTTGAACTCTTCTGATGCATCAAAACTTACTTATACCTGCAGAATATCCAACCCCCATTCTTCTATATTTTTTCAGTTCCACCGCAGCCTCAAAGGATTATTCGGCAATCTACAACCGCTTATACGAACAAAATCGCCGAGAAGATAACAATGATTACACCAGCGACTCAATAGATTGGCCATCCCATCAGCGATTCAACTTCAATTCCGACCCCTCTCGTGCCTCTCTAGAACGGTACAGGTCAAATTCCAAGACGTATCTATGGCACAATCCAAAATGCATCAGTAGCACCGCATCTATAATGTCCCACAGTCTCCCTAAAAGGAGCACGCACCCGAGTGGTATGCGCGAAATCGCAACCAGACAGGAATGGCTGGTACGACTCAGTACGCGACTTACGATACCGCCAACCAACAAGAGCACAATCTAGATGACTACCTTGCAGGCAACGAGGAGATACTTGACAATACGGGCGAGCCACAGCGGGAGGGACGCGAGCCGGTCCCACAGCAGTCTGTCCACAGTCTGGCGCTTTTACCCTCGACTCGATCGTCGCCGAAGCCCACAGCGTGAGCATTAAACACGAGAAACGTCCAATGAGATTAAAGAGGAGGTACGAAGATCAGAAGGCCAAACATCGGTCCAAGCGGGAAGACAAAATGAAGAAGAGGGCGCAAAGATGGAAACTATGGGTAGCCAAACATAGAGAAGAGAACATAGCTACGCGCAATAAGCACCTGGAGCAAGGGGAAGGACCACGACCATCGAAGGCAGAGAGGATCGCAGCTCTTTCACCGGCCGCGCAGGATCACCGGCCCGCCCAATTGAGATCCAGAGGAAGGAACATGACTAGGATGATAACAGCAATGCTGAGCTCGCTCATTTTCCGCGGATTGGATAGTTTCATTAACTCGTTCCAATGCTTACATTAATCATGATAACGGGAGATATTCATTATGTTGAGCCTCAATTTAAAGCTAGGCTGATCAGTAGCATCGGGATATCTTTCATGTCCGAAATCATACGTACTCTCCTAACCGAAAGAAACTATCTAGTGATTGCGATTTCTGTGGCTCGAAACGAACATTATTGATAAGAGAGTACAATCGATTTCACTATTAATCATCATTTGCAATAAATACAACTTTTTATTGTTTGCGGGTGCTTTCATGTCATATCAGTACGTGAAGGTTATTGAACTCCAGTGTCGCTTTCTCTTTGTACTCACTTTAAATATATCCAGTCTGTCGCTGACAGTGAAGCAATTAGTCGACATTTTCCCCAGCGATGCAGTTTATGTAAATGCCAAACAACGGCTCACCACTATGGTAAGTTTCACCACTGTAAGTCGGATGGTTCAAAGTGTAATAGAACTAGCTTGAAATACGAGATCCAACAGTCTCGTCCCTCTTCCCTAGATTTAATATCGAATAGTAGCGAATACATATTCAGTACACTCAGGTGGAATTTATCTACCATCAGCTCGAATTTCGTCTTTTTCGTCATTGAATTTGTGTGATTGATGTATGCATTTTGTCTATGAAGTGTTACCGTTTTCCATAAGCTGGTCTCTTAGCTGATGCCACTCATAAATAATGACCGATTGACCGTTCAAAATACTGTGAGATGTTACACTTTAGAGAACGTAGATATCGTCGATGTATCCCTGACTAAATGTGATTGTATCATGCTTCCAGGGTTAGCAGACGTGCATTGGATTGTCAAGTTCGTTGGAAAATTCTAAAGTTGAAGAGGTACCCACAAGTGATTGCGAGGGGACAAAAACATGTGCATCCTGAAAGATGCAAGCAATGCGTCAACTGTAAAGAATCAAAAGCTTTGTTATTCACAATTTTTTATCAACAACTGAAAAATTTTTTAACACCGTGTCAACAAATTATTTTGTATTGCCTGGGTCATTTTCAGTCGAAAAGGTCTCTGCACATTTTTTACCAAAATGCTTAGTTTTCCCGGAAAAAATGAATGAAGTTCCCTAAAAGTGGATTCTGGCACTTATGGAGAGTCTGTACCAATGAATTGCAAGGGAAATTTTCGATCGATTATGTCTCAAATGACTCAGTGACATGTCCCCTATTTCTAGAAACTAAGAAAAGGCATGGACAATGCCACTGCTGTCGGTCACATTGAAAAGAATTTTCCATGTTTTCGGGTGCTTTGCATGTGATTTGAATCATGTTCATACACGGTATGCCGTATTGGAGGATATCTTTTTGTTACGCACCGCTTGCAATAACATGACTCACGGAAATACTTCATTGTAGATTGGAAAATTTTGGCAATTCGTCTAATATTCATAAAAATTTCCACATCAAACATGCTTGTCGAGTACTACAGCCTAAGCATCGTTCAGTAAGAAGAGTGATTCATCAAATTTTGCATGTTTTCCGAAAATCGATCCATGACTCCGTGAACTTTAGTACAACTTTCATATCAAGGTTGAATGTCGAGTACAACAGCATTAGTATCTTCCATTAAAAAACTTGACTCATAAAATTTTGCACATATCCTGGAAATCTCTCCATTCTCTCGAGAATTTGACCAAAATTTTCATAACAAAGCTGAATGTCAAGTAATACAGTCTAAGAATTTTTCAGTAACACAAGTTATTCATCAAATTTTGGAGATTTCCGAAACATCCAATGGTAGGTGACTTTATTTGATGGCTGATATAATGAACGTTAGAATCGGTTGAGCTAGAGTCGATTTGATGCAGTAGAACGGGAGATAGGGGCGTTTTAACTTTGAAACGGTCGCCGAGCCTCGCCGGGGCTTACGGTTTTGGTACCTTGAATTATATAAAATTTCTATACGGCTGTATCTTTGGGTTAAGTGCATAAAATTCACTTCACCTAGGCTCATTTTGAAGGTAACCGTTCCAGCTACGGAACAAGATAACTTGCAATGATCTGCAAGTACTCGCATGCGCGGTAGACCTCATTATTTGGAAGGAAAAATTCTTTTAATAAAATTGGTCGCGTATTTGGCGGCTTGCTGAACTTGGAAAAATTTTTAAGAAATGTGTTTTTGATGTGAATTAACTCACCAAACACATGGGAATAGCTTAGAAATCCATGGGAGGTAGATTCCGGGGAGTAATCCGGATGTTACGCGTTTTTTGACGTTTCAAGATCACTAAAATATTTTCTAAAAGCACAAAACCCACAGGGAAATCTGATCATTTTTTACAGCTAGATTTCTACCTCACAAAGTGAAGAAAAATTTATTGAAAATTTTTTGAGGTAGGGTCAAATAAAGTTATTTGGCATGCTATGATTTTCGGGCATTTTGAACTAAGGAACAACGTAGGGGGCTCAAAAATTTATTTTCTAGCGAGTGGAATGATATGTTTTTTGATAACCTTCCAAATGCTTTTTCGGGAATTGAAATCGATTGAGTTAAATAAAAGTTATAAGCAAAATACTGAAGAAAAGGTTCATTTTTATTTGTTTTTGATAAAATCGCTTATCTCTGCCTAGCTGACTGAGCCAAATTTATTTTGTCCCAATAAAAATTGTTGAAATCGTTTTTCAATATATCTAACCAATTACAAAACTTAGCTAAAATTGAGAAAATATCGGAGAAAACCGGGAATAGGTCGGCAACGGGTGTACTTAACCTCTACATAACTGCCTTCAATCATTCTCAACTTTCTCGAAAACCGAATCGATTTGGGCCAAATGAAGAGCTGACGAATACAAGTTAGACAATAACAAGTATTCGTCAGCTCTTCTTTTCGCCCAAATCGATACGGTTTTCCAGAAAGTTGGGAATGAAATTCCACGTACACGGCTCCCGCATCGCCTTAAAAGGTAATGGTTTGTTCGGTAGCGATCCTTATCATGTTTGACTTACAAGATAGCGCAAAATTTTCGAAAATCCTGCAAAAATTGTGAATCCTAATCACATTTAATACAATTGGTAACATGGAAATTTGTGATTTGGCACACGCGGGGCCGCACCGCTGTACGCCCGTGGGCGACACCGCCTCCTTGAGGGAGTTCCTCTGGCAAGGAGGTAACTGCGAGTATTCGATGAAACTATGTGCACATTGTCATTTCAACGAGAGGAGTTATTTGCATATTATTTAGAAGGTAGGATGCCTCGCACGTAAGTTTTCAGTGTTTTTATTTTGGCAACTTCAACATGTAGTCTCATGGGGAAAGCTCTATTTTTCATAAATTAACAGCATTGGAACAGTGATATTTTCATGAAAATTTCATAATAGTCTCATGAACACGTAAAACACAACTAAAATTTTCTGTCAGAAAGCCTGGGTAACTTGTTTCTACCGGAACAATAAATTTCGCCAGAAAATTCACCACATGTCATGGATAAGTCTTAAATGAGAGAAAAACATGCAAATTCCGTTGCCCGTTAACTCCTGGACAACAATTATTGGAGACATGAAAATTGCCCATGGTATTCTTCAAGGCCCAAATAAGACCAGTTGCGGGATATCATCGAGTTGTGAGATGTCATCTGTAATTGTCACCTCGATATTGGATTTTCATGGAATGTGTCCTGCATTTTCTCTGAAATGTGATAAGAAATGTTCAGGAATCAATTTTTTGTAGACGGAAGTGGAAAACTGATATATTCTTAAATATGTGATGGGAAAAAAATTTGTTTGTTTCTCTTTACCGTACTCCGTTCAATATGATACAATGGATACAATGAATTGACAGAGTCGCAGAAGAGCCTGTTGATATTAGCATTGATTCGCTTTGCGCGTGAATCGGAAGATTTTCGAACTGCGTCGCATCCCAGGCGAAACGATTTTAATATGAAAAGGCTCGAATCACGGTCGTATACACCCTCGAATACGTATAGCACGTAGCTTGGAGTAATGAAAAATTGTACCAGGTTAATTTGGCCTCAATCGTCAGCGGACCAGCGGGCCAGCCGACGACTACAGCGTCGGCGGCAGATTTTGTAGATACGGAAAATTAAGTGTTGGAAAAATTGATGTCAGTTCACAGGTTTACGCCTCGGCACCTCCTCTTTGGAGTTCTATCGAGACGGCTTGGGCTGGAAAAAAGCGGGGCAAAGGTCGGTATGAACGGTTCCAGTTATAAGTATTAAGCATGAATCAATCGGAACACGGAAGTGGTTCAACTTACCTGCCGATAGCATTTGTCAGTTCATTACTTCCGCGGTGGAGCGCGGATCGAGTAGTAGATAAATGGGGCAATCACGGCGTGAGGAGGCCAACCGATTAGGAATGCGCCATCAGCCGGTTGCACCAATGCTGGAGAGGTGCAAGGAACGATCACAGGCCGCTGCGCAAATTGATGGAGGGCGCAGCGGTTCTGTACTGCTGGCCAAGCCTGCATCGAAGTGTGGCCTCCTTGCCCAATTGATGGCGCTGATGGCACCTGCAAGTGATGTGCAATTGTATTTCCACGTAAAAAAATTTTTTCTAACCCCAAAGTTGACCTTATTTAACCCCGAATCGACTCAAACTTGTGCTCAAGTTTTGCTAAAATTTGCTCACTTGGCCAAACTTGCCGAGAAATCTCCAATCTCTTTGAAATTCGGGCGAATGTCTGCAAAATTTGGCCGAGTGGGGCCACGCGGGGTGTGTATTGTTGCTGTCGGACCGTAAAAAAGTGAGTGAAAGCTCGTATGAATAAATGACAAATAAGTGTAAACGTGCATGGAAGAATGTCAAATTATGCCAATGATCGCGCGCACATTCCAGAGTAGCCGCGTGCGACGCCGCAGGTCATTTACTGTAGATGACGCAACTTTTGTTGATGTCCGAGATAGTTTTCTATTCGCCTCCATTGAACACTGAACTCTTACCTGGACCATTACGGGTTCGGCAAGGTCCTGCTTCTCGACGTCCCCAGATGAATCGAGAATAGATTTGGGAGACGCCGCGGCCTTCTGGAGCTCATGTCGCTCGCCTGTGTTCTCTGGGAAACGATCGATGGTATCTCGTTCGGAAGTGTGGTCATGCACTTCCATCACTTCCATGGTCATCGACCTCTCCTCGAACGCACCCTGCATTTTCACTAATTTTGCACAACCGCGGATAGCACGAGTCTCGCAATCACGCTCTTCATCTCGTTGGAATGTGGGGTCATCCACTTCCATTGGCACCCACCTCTCCTCTAGTTGGTTCTGCATAATCACTGATTATTCACCACCGCGGTGGGCACGATTGCCGTAATCACACGCTTCTCGACGGGCATGAAAAATGGGTCTTCGGCGATTGACACACCCGAAGAGACTGGGGACAAAGGGAGCAGCGCGAGCGCAGCGTTCGAGCCGAGACCCCCACCGCCACCACTAGTGCTCCGCGCGCCGGAAGACAAGTGGAAACTCGGTACAGGGTGTTTACGCGCTTATGCGTGTGCTTCCCTTTCTCTGACTGTAATAATGCTTCGTTGGAAGATGGAATTTTCTGCACTTGAGTCTGGCATAAGGCTCCGCGACCGTCACCGGTCGCGGGTAGAAATTTGTAGGGTGTATTGATGCCCGACCTCGTAATGGAAATAAAACTGAAGCTTGGTGGATACATATGTAATTTTGAACGCAAGTAAGAATGAAAATGTGAAATCAGCGATAATGCTGGAATAAAAAATACCAACAAAATGCAAACTGTAGATGATTACAAGAGCGTCAATTTTTATTTTCTAAAAATGTGCTATACATTATAGCGGATCCAAGTTATTATCTCTGGTAAATGGGCAAGTGGCAGAAAAGACGAACGAGACTGAGAAAAATGGAAAAAAACAACTTTGAAATCCTTTGATTAATTATAATTCATTCTGGGATCATTCCCAAATAGATAGATTAGTAGGGAAGACTAGGAAATTCCTAATACTGATCTGCGAAGAAGCTGACGGCATGAATCTGACGCATATTTATGCGCGAGACTATCGATCGTCGGAGTTGGATAATCGGCCTCAAGACATCGTAGGTAGCTGGTTGAAACGCGAATTAAAAGATGTTGAAAAGCTCTACAAGTTGCCTTTTTAAGCTGTATCCTTGCAGTATTTTCCATAGCATTATAGGTGATTCATAATAAGAATTTTTATCATTGTCTCAAGCGCAATTAAAAGCGCGAAGGAGTAACCAAAACATTCTGAAGACATTCAAACACGTTTGCTGCAGTGTGACCCGCAAGTGAGCCTGGCGGTTCATTTTTATGCAGCTAGTTCCGCCTCGTATCGGCGGCGAGAATTTCTCAAACATCAATCAAGACATTTGTGTCCACAAAATGAACCACTTTAGACAGATACACTCATAGGAAAACACCCCACGCGTCTGAGAGGTCGTAATAATAGGGTGCATCGCAGACGGATAGGACACGCGAGTGGTGCTCGAAAAGTCTAGCTCGCAAGACTAACGCGAGACTAACACAGAGTAAGGTAGTTTAGGAGTTATCGTTGATAATAGTAATTTCTTGAATTTTGCATATTGGAAGATTTCATTGCTATAATAGTCTCATCACGACGCAAGGACGGTCTTGAATTTCGATTGCGATCTATTCATCTACCGAGTTGTGACGGTTCGTACGGGGAAAAAGGGTAATTTAGTATTCGCCTTAAATATGAAAAGGAGAGAAAAATCGAAAAATTCCATACCAATGAGTTCTTGTGAGAGGGAAGTTTCTATGGACTCGCGCGAAGATCTTTAACCTGGCTTTGGAGATATCTCATTTTACAATAACCATATCAATAACTAAGCGTAGCAAAAAATTGGAAGATACATTATTAGAAGAGTCTAGGGTATTGAGAGCATGCATGTGAAGTATCACCAGGATTGGCGTTTTCATTGAGGAGATAGCCAATTTGTAAATGACTATTCCGCGTCTGTGTTTCTTCCGTACAGCTGACTGTGTCTCTCTGGTCGCGTGAACCATCTAAACGTGTTGCGTCGGTTTCGAAGGATTGGGAAGGGACTTAGACTCGCAGCCGATTACGCATTCCGGACTCGATCTCAGAGTCTGTCTGAGATAACGAGACTAGGTCACGAGTAGGGTAAATGCAAGTGAATTTAAATATGTGATATTCCTGTGAGAGACGAGGTGAGCTAGATTGGAGCTATTATTACTCTCGAAATTGTTTCTATAATTGAGCGGCGAGTGATCAGGGAAGTCCTTGCGTATGAGGACTAATAAGTAGCGTGATTAGATGTGCGTCCTAGTCACTCGAAACACGTTTCAATCGGAATTTAATTGGAACCGTTTGGTAAGTTGTATTAATCCTGCTCTCAGTTTTTTTCATTTTAAATCAAAGAAAAAATGGCACTTAATTCATAATTATATCCTGATTCCAATAAGATTCTGAAACATGTGCTTTAACCCTTTGTATTCTTGTAAAAAATTCTAATATTGAACGTCTCTCATACCTGACCTTTTACTTTAAATGAGCCGTCGAGGATCATAGAATATGGTGCCTAACTCATTTATAAATTCGAAATGTGAAGCCATTATGAGTGGCATGCTCTAGCCCCCCATTTTCTTTGAAACAATTAGAAAATGTTTGGAAAAGTTTTGATTTAATTTCAAGTTGACAGAAATTGAATATTTCAATGCTATAATTTATGGAAAATTATTCTTGGCCTCTATTTCGATGTGATCCAATGTGAGTTGATGGAATACCAATAATGATCATGTTAAGGAGGGCATTCATAAAGTTTGGTCGCTAAATCACTTATACTTGATATTTCAACTCGATAATGTATGTATGGAATTTGTTCATATAGGTATTATATAATTTTGGGAAACAGAGGGCCGATATCTAATCCATATTTCCACCTTTGATGAGATTGGGGTAGCAGATTTCGATAACCGCACACGACAAATTTGACGAAAAGAATGTCGAAAAGAAGGACTCGTCGATTTTCCCGAGTATCAGTGTTTTTTTCCAGCCAAGTAATAACACATTTGAATCGACTCATATGATCTTCATGAAAATGATTTACTGGGGCATAACATTCTCCCCATTCCTTTCGATCTAGCGGCATTGCCTTGGCAAATGAAATTTAATACTTTATTTGGCTCTATCATTGAAGAGTTCGACCCCGGCTTGCTTGAATAAACTGCTCTCGAGGGGCGAGTGTTTTTGGACGGGTAGTAGGCGGATACTGAAATGCGTAAGTACGGCGCGGGGATGTTGGCGGAAACAGGAAGAGGGAGTGTGTGCCTCTCCCAAAGTTGGGATCAGAGGAACGCAGGGGAGTAGGATGATTTTAGATCTTATTGGTTGGAGCCGAGGGGTGGAGAGGGGGACTCGACATGGGTGTAGAGCTCTATGCAGAGCCACATACGGGAGACGCGACAGTTAGCTGCAGGCCGAGCTGCAGGCACTGTACAAAGTTTAACGTGGGGGAGGTTGATCACTTTACACGAAGTACAAAAAATTGTTCAAGATGCTGTGGTATTACGTTGTAGAAATTGTCAATGAGTGGATAGAGATTGTCCCAGAAGCGTGGTTGGTGGAGGTAGAAAGGGATAAGTGGACCGTACGCTGGCCACCTAACGCCAAATCCAATGAAGCCCTCCAATACCTACTTCGCCAGCAGTGTGTTCCGGAGGATGATTGGCTGACGTTTGGAATTACAGCCATCATTTTGTTAGCGGGAGGTGAGTGGCATACTAGACTATCTGATGATTCACCCTTGATATTAAACGAGGATAAAATCTTAATCTTACAACCAGCCCACATCGATTTCTGCATAGATAATTAATAAATTTGTCTATATGTGAATACGTAGCGTAGAAGAAATAAGACGTGGAGGAGGCTGTGTTAGACTTCCGGCTCGATCAATATCACGGGATATATTTTTGTTTTGTTTCATCGTCTCGAGACATTTGCAAGAATTTTTCGTGAAGGGAAAATATTATTTTGGACAAAAGTAAAAGGGCTAGCCAAGGCTCTCGGGTGTTGGTGTATTAGTAGTAATAGAACATGCGCGCGCACGCACAGATCAGTCAACTTGGTAGGCCCTGCTTTTGAATCAACCGAAATTCTTTGGTGGTT
Organism: Eretmocerus eremicus; assembly: GCA_030522705.1. Lineage (NCBI taxonomy): Eukaryota > Metazoa > Arthropoda > Insecta > Hymenoptera > Aphelinidae > Eretmocerus > Eretmocerus eremicus. The sequence goes on from JAPYYZ010000399.1 coordinate 16,424, forward strand.
GCTGGAGGGTGACACTATCCAATGACGACGGGGGGATGGAAATTCTGGCACGTAAGATTGTGAGAGCCGTAACATGTACCTCAGATAGATGTATTTGGAATCATCCCTGTGTTCTATTTGCTTATTCGCCGTGACGTTATAGGTCTTATCCTGACGTCAAATGGGAATTTCGGTAAATTTTATTGAATTCCCTACTCAATTGGCTTGTGCCTTTTATATTTGGTGATGACTGACGCTTTTATTTGTGTACAAAAGAAAACTTGCAATCTCAGATCTGCAATGACGGGTAGTAAGTGCCACTCAGATGTTTGTGACTGGGATTATGAGCGTTTGACGTATAGAATGCCAGGTTGAGGCGCAATGTGGTAAATTCGATCCAGTGATAGTGTATTCGGATTATCAAGAATCATGAAAATTGTAATGAGTTGTACATGAAGAATCATAATCCTTCTGTTCAAGTAGGCATGAGGGAACTTTTATTGGAAAAGCAGTTGTACCATTCTTCAGAGAATGTGATGTTGAAGTAATCGTGGAACGATCCGTTCATAGTTGTCATTTCAAATAGTTGTGAACAATCCTAAATGTTGGACTCAACCCTGATATAACACAATGTGATTTCATACTTGCCACGTGAGAAAGATGGATCCGAAAGCATAACCGTATAATCCAGTATTCAATGACAGGATCTGCATTCATATCCGCAGCCACGGAAAGGAGTATGTAAACCTTCTCTACATCGCAACGGCATACTGCCTCAAAAACCGTCGACGTCGCAACAGGTTCATTAACATACCCATTATCATCGAGGTGGAGAGTATTTGAGGTGATATTCACATCTGCTTCCAATTCTATTGGCAATTCGACGATTTCATGTCGCTTTCTATACTCAGCCGCAAATGAGGGTGTCTTTATTGGCTGGTCGTGATTAGTTCATTCATCAACGTCGTGGTGCTTATTTTGGAATGAATATTCTAAAATTTATTTTCTCGCATTCAGTTCCGAGTGATGGAGTAAGTGCGAAACACCACAATTTTCTAATGTGGAACCATTCTTGAGAAACAAGCCCATAACCTGAATAGTTCCAGATGCAAGTATAGGTCGTAATGGCGTATTCATTTGGATCCCTGCTGCATAGTTTCGCGCTCCGCTCCCAAACAGCATTCTTAGAATTCTGATGTAGTCCGTTGCGTTGCTGCTGCCTTAAAGGAACCACGTCGCCTCACACGGGGTGTTAGAATCGTGCTCGCCGCAGCGATTCTTGTTTCCTCATGTCTAGAGTTACATTATCTGCCCATCTCTCGCTTAGTCCAGTCCGTGGGGTTAATCAGTGGAGCCATCAGCAACGAACTGCCCGGTGTTATAATTTTGCCATCATATGCAAATGCACGGATGCGCCCACGCCCTTGGCTTCCTTTTTCTCCTGGGGAGATGGGCAAAGCCTCGCTCACGGTCTGTCAACGCATCGCATCCTTTCGTGCTGCGTAGCGTCATGAAGATCTAGAGTGATTGCGAGTTCGCTCGCGTACTCACAGACGGGCCTAGCCCATTTCTCGGCGCGCTGCCAGTAGCTCGCCGATTCCCGCGTTTCCACAAGTTCAGTTCGCCGGCGAGCAGCGAGCCCAGAGCCCATCATAGACAGTGCAATAATGACATCAGATACTCGTCTCCGTTTTATCAATTCGATTGAAAGCTCTGATTTGGCCTCTTCGGCCACGGAGCGTTTGAGATTCGTCCGTCTGGGTGGCGCCTTATTCATATTACAGGTTCCATTTTGACTCTCAATGGTACTCTGAAATCTCAATGTTTTGTTCGTATGTCAATTATTGCAAGAATTTCAGCTTCCTCTACCTCAGCATCACTCGGTGGATGAGTATGTTTTGACTCCTCAGGTCCTTTACGTACAATCAATTTTGCAACTTTGGCAGGATCAGAAGTAATTGCATTAGCTGAACAATTTCCGTCGAGGTTTCGATACGTCCGGCATTCCCAAGTAGCATAGGTATCGTGATAATTTCTCACTGTATATGCGTAACTCGGGCTTCGCCCTCGTTTCCATAGTCGGGCGTCGGGTATGATTTTGGTTATCGTAACGTGGTCATCGACATGGTCCCTTGTCAGAATTGGAAGTGATGGATTTGGCTGGACGATTTCCATTAAAGTTTCGATGCCTCCGGCATCCCCACTGGGGTCGTGATCATTTATCACTAATTTGTTCCGTTATGAAGCTTGGGTCGATCGATTCCTCCTTCTAGTCTCCTCATTCGAAACAACTTTCGTCTAATTCAAATTGGTGCACATGAGTGTTCGGTCCCCGAATGCCCCTGCCAGCGCAGAGCGGATGCAGTTTATCTTCCCTGTGGGAATTCCAAAATGAGGTAATGCGACGATTGATATATGTATGTGTTGACGGGTCGATAGCATAAAAGTAGAGGATCGTTGTTTGGCATTCTCTAAATTGAGGATACGTCGCTTTTGTTGGTAAGCGTCATGTGGGTTTTCAATCCTTTTGTGGCATGGTTCTGCATGTGGATGGCCCCGTTTTCACAGGAGATATATTCATCATCAATGAGGGCTGTATTCCCACTTAAAAAATTTATTTATATATCATATATAGATGTTGTATACATAAAATACAATATTTCTCAAGGCATCTGATTCTTTCAGATGAAAAGTGACGAGCCCAGCGGAGAGACCAGGGTGAGATAGTTTCTCTTCTCTCGTTTCGAAATTCAAAGTCATCCAATTCCTAAATTTTTTTCTTCATCAAAATTTACCACGAAATGAGAAGGAGTGGCCCAGACTCGGCCTTTCGATATGTGCCAGTACGAGGACGAGCGATGTTTCCATCGTCATTCTTCTACACTGTGCGCATGGGAGGAACAAGTGGGTCTCACAATATCCTACTCATATTCGTTCCATTGGCGATAAATGTTCGAATAGTCGATTTTATTTTCATCGAATCGAATAGCCACCGGAAGATGAGAATTCGATTTGTCAAGAATGCATCTAATTATTCTCCACTCTGTTCCTCAAAGTCAGGATATAGATCTGCACGTTGTTCCATCAGAACATTTTCATTATTTGTAATCGAGTATCCTTGTCAATTAAGTAATGTGACTTCGCCAACAAGCGCTTCGTGAGTCTCTGGATATGAGGGGTCCAAAAATTGGAACTGAGCAAATTGCCAGTATTCAATGACAGGATCTGCATTCATATTCGCAGCCGCGAAAAGGAGTATATAAACCTTCTCTACATCGCCACGGCATACTGCCTCAAAAACCGTCGACGTCGCAACAGGTTCATTAACATATCCATTATCGTCGACGTGAAGAGTATTTGAGGTGATATTCACATCTGCTTCCAATTCTATGAGCAATTCGACGTTTTCATTCCGCTTTCTATACTCAGCCGCAAATGAGGGTGTCTTTATTGGCTGGTCATGATTAGTTCATTCATCAACGTCGTGGCGCTTGTTTTGGAATAAATATTCCAAAATTCATTTGCTCGCATTCAGTTCCGAGTGATGGAGTAAGTGCGAAACACCACAATTATCTAATGTGGGACCATTCTTAAGAAACAAGCCCATAGCCTGAATAGTTCCAGAAGCAAGTATAGGTCGTAATGGCGTCTTCATTTGGATCCCTGCTTTATAGTTTCGCGGTCCGCTTCCAAAAAGCATTTTCAGATTTTTGTCGTACTCCGTTGCGTCTCTGCTGCCTTGAAGGAGCCACGTAGCCTCACACGGGGTGTTGGAATCGTGCTTGCCTTCAGCGATTCTCGTTTCCTTATATCTCGGTTTATTTCGGGTTCATGTTCACTCAAATTTTCGGTAGGTGTAGCTTGTTAAGGATTAAGAAGATTCGTTACAAGTAGAGCTCCCGGGACTGGAGGAATTGTTTCGGAAATGTCTTCATCGTTCGTGTTTTCTCGAGTCGATGGGATTTCTTCGATCTCTTGTTCTATTTCAAGTCCATCGTCACTCGAATCGATAGTTGATATGGATGGACTAGGAAGGTGCTGATTCTCATTGGTCATAGCTGTCGAAACTGGGAGAGTTATTCTTAAAGATTGTTCACTATTCGGCTCGTTCTGAGGGGACAAACGTCCTTCCATTCCTCGCCCTACTTCGAGTTCACCGTCACTTTTATCGGTGGTTGGTGTAGATAGATCAGAAAGCGGATGATGCTCGCTGTTTGTTGCTGCTGAAACTGAGCGATTTACTTTTGGAGTTTGTCTATTATCTGCCTTGTTTTGAGAGGTCAGACTTTTTTTTATTTCTTGCACTCCTTCAGGTTGATCTTAACTTGAAACAATAATCGATGTAGAGAGACTAGATTGAGGCAGATTTTCACTGATTATGGCTCCGGAAGAGGCTAGATAAGTTAATTTTCAATCGAGTCCATCATCCGCCTTGTTATGAGAAGACAGTGTTACATCCATTTCTTGACCTCCTTAATGTTTATTTTCACTTAACGTAGGAAGACCAGAGAGGGGCTGATTTTCACTGGTTATGGCTTCTGAAGAGGCTGGAGAAGTTCATTTTGAAATGTGTCAATTATCCGCCTTGTTCTGAGAATCCATCCATTTTTTGCCCTACTTCGACTTCATCTTCACTTGAATCGGCGATTGACCTAGGTGTATTCTTTTCACATGGTACTATAGCAATGCTGGAGTAACTTATTCCATGGCGTGGTAGTTTGCGTGCTCGCAGAAAAGCTCTGGAATATCGCACCCGCGGAGAGGAGTATAGCAACCTTCTCTACATTGCCACGGCATACTGCCTCGAAAACCGGTGACGTCGCACCAGGTTCTCTAACATATCCATTATCGTCGACGTGAAGAGTATTCGAGGTGATATTCACATCTGCTTACAATTCTATTAGCAATTCGACGATTCCATGTCGCTCTTTATACTCAGCCGCAAATGAGGGTGTCTTTATTGGCTGGTCATGATTAGTTCATTTATCTACGTCGTGGCGCTTATTTTGGAATAAATATTCTAAAATTTATTTTCTCGCATTCAGTTCCGAGTGATGGAGTAAGTGCGAAACACCACAATTTTCTAATGTGGAACCATTCTTAAGAAACAAGCTCATAGCCTGAATAGTTCCAGAAACAAGTATAAGTCGTAATGGCGTCTTCATTTGGATCCCTGCTTCATAGTTTTGTGCTCCGCTTCCAAACAGCATTTTTAGAATTCTGATGTAGTCCGTTGCGTTGCTGCTGCTTCAAAGGAACCACGTAGCCTCAGACGAGGTGTTGAAATCGTGCCTGCCCACAGCGATTCTCGTTTCTTTATGTCTCGAGTTATATTATCTTCCCATCTCTCGCTTAGTCCAATCCGTGGACTGAGAGAGAGATCGATCGATCGATTCCTCCTGCTAGTCTTCCCATTCAAAACAACTTTTGTATAATTCAAATTGGTGCACATGAGTGTTCGGCCCCCGAATGCCCCTGCCAGCGCAGAGCGGATTCAAATTCTCTTCCCTGTCGGAATTTCCGTAATGAGGGAATGCGATGATTTCTATATGTATGTGTCGACGGGTCTATATCATGAAAGTCGAAGATCGTGCTGTAGCCATCGCAAAAGTGCAAAGCCTCGCACAAAATGTTATTACCCCATTTATGCGCTGAATTCGGATGAGATCCATGGTCCAACAGTAACCGCACAGCATTTTAATCACAGTTACGAACGGCAAACTGCAAAGATCGACGCAATTAATCTCAGCTATACCATTCCGAGTGAGCATCATCCAGAACATCCAGAAAATGAGACTTCAGAGTGCTTCCTCGCGTACTTAGGGGCCGACAGTTAGTTAATGAGATCTTCTATTTCCGCGAACCTGGAAAGAGGGAGTCCGAACAACTTGAATGTGCGGGTGGAAGCGCGGATTCGTGAGGCAATAGACTCCCGAGTCTGGAAACGCCAATTCATCATCATCATCATTACTTCACGGAATCATCAGATTTGGACAAATGCATTCGAGGAAGTTTACTCAATATTCTCGATGATCTGTCTGCCGTACTCTTGTAAGCGAATTCGCGTACACGAACTGTGCGTACGCGAAAATGCACCGGAAACCGGCCCCTTCGCGTGCCAGGACGTGGAAGCCTGATTAGCTCACGCGAAGGGGGATCATTCGCGCATGCAAGAGGGGGAGGGGGCTTTCGCTGGCATGAATAATCATCCTCCGGGAAGGGTGGGGGGGCTGTTATTCTCGCGTACGCCAAAAATCCTCTGGCCCGTGCGCGTGATGAATAATGTGCAGTCCGCGGGCACAATGTTACCTTCGTGGACGCGAAAATTCCTCTGATTCAGTAACTGTGAGTTCAAAACAGTTTGTTGGATGACTCTTTAAGGTAGGAGTTCCGAGTACCTCAGTAGTCAAATGAGTGTGAATATTCTCGGATTTTCAGATCATTGTAAGAGACAGCAAAAATATACTGTAAAATCATTATTCGATTTATAATCGCTAATAGAGCTATCAAAACGTCAATGGCTTGCGTGGATTACGAAATGAGGCTTCCGCAGATTCTTGTGCTTGACCTCCTTGCCACGAAGTCA
>JAPYYZ010000400.1:0-20724 GCA_030522705.1 Eretmocerus eremicus
TTATAAGCAAAATACTGAAGCATAGTTTTATTTCTGGGTTTTTTGGTAAAATCAATTATTTACGCCTAGCCGAGGCGAAAAAATTTTTTTCGGCCCAATGAAAATTGCTAAAATCATGTTTCGATATATCTAACCGATTGAAAAACTTTGCGAGGCGGGAAAAAAATGTCGTGCAGAAACTTCCCGGTTTTGACGTGGACGTCCCTAATTATGGGAATCATAGACGACGTGACTCTACTTCATACAATATAATTGCTCGCAAAACACTCTCATCAATTCGCGTCAATCGGCGCCATCACTCACGAGCATGGATGATATAATCGAAGGCACCTGACAACTCGGAGTGGTCCCGGTTTCTCGCCAGAATGGCCAAATACTGGCGCCTAGCGAGCCCGATGATCCGATCCAAGCCAAAATGGCCTGGCGTCTCACTCTTCCCCGCGGCGAGCCGGAGCAACAGGTGTATCACACTAGTTGTTTCAACAATGGCCCTATGCGATCTCACGATCACGTAATACTCCGCGACGCGGTGGTCTATTCCGGGGTATAATGCTCCTTGCACCCGCACTATCACTCGCTTCCCGCTGCTCCACTTGAAGTCGATCAAGAATCGTGGCGTTCCATCTTGTACGCTCGCGCCTCATCCCGTTCTATGGCGTCTCACGCGGCGCGGCTGAAAATCTCCAGGGTCAAGCGTCCCGCACTGTTGCATTGGCCACGGTAGTCACGGCACCGATGCCTCACTGGAGTCCGAAGGTGCCCTGGGCTCGGCGATGCCCGACTGACGCGTGCACAAGGCTCACCCGACGGACACGCGGCGAGAGACAAATATTATGAGAACAACCACTCACCGTTTCCTGCAGACATCTTCGTCAGGGCTAGCTTCCCCAGCAGCACTCCTCTCTGATATTGGCGTCTGGCGTTGATGTTTGGGCGTCTCGCGGACTCCTCGGGGCACGGTGCACGTGGCTCCGACTCGGGAAGAAATACACGGGGTGTCGGACGTACGCTCCGCTCTGCACCTGATACACAAGTGGCAAAATGTCTGTCGCCTCGTCATCCGCCTTCGTCCACCTGTCTTGGCGCCTCTGATTGGTCAGTACAATTTCCCGACAGGTCTGCCAACCTGATGTGGCGTCTGTTGCGCGCGAGATTTTGAATAATCCCGTCAACATGGTCGACGAAGCTTAAGGTTACTCTCGAAAATTGCTGCGAAGCGACCATTATCCATATTTACGGCCCTGGCGCTCATCTCGCCTCTACTACGCTCGCGCCCTTACCAGGCCTGCTCTGTCTCCCTCCTACATATCCCAAATCGCCGCAGTGGAGGCTTCGCGCAGGTCGCGTTCCTCCGACGCGATAGTATTTCTCTCTGGATGGAGAAGAGCATCGGTCATTGCTTTCGGCGCCTTGGTATACCTATATATACTGGGGTATGCCCATGTCACCTCATCGGCACCTTCTGCTGCGGTCCTTTGCGCCCAGATGCTCATTTTGCTCCACCGGAGCATCTTGCATGCGCTTGGCGCTGTAGCATATCTATATGGGCATAGTTATACCCATATCGCCCCATATGCACGCTGTGTGGTGTCCCTTGGCGCCTCGATGCCCATTTTGCCCTACCCCGGCGTCTTGCATACTCTCGGCGCTATTGTATACCTATATAGGCATAGGTATACCCATTATTGCCGCGTGAGCATGTCCGATCCCAACCTAGCGCCTCGAGACGGACGTCCAGATGTGCGGCGTCAGCTAGGCATTGCCTTGGCGTCCAAGTTTGGTCACCCGGATCGGCGCCTGAGCTGCTCGCCTGCTTGTACGTGGGTCAGGTTGGGTGGCGGCAGCACCAGTCATCTGCTCACCAGGTGCGTACATCGTCGGTGTCCTCTCACTCCGGGGTCACCCGAACCGACTCTTGAGTGGTGTTGCGCCAAAGCCCCGTCGGGAACGCGTCATGACCGCGTCCGGCACGGCCGGCCACTCGGGAGTGCGGGTGTGTATGTGTGTGCGTGTGTGTCAGCGGTGCCCCGGGTGCGAGTACAAGGCGCTCACCCATAACCTCGCGAGTGCTGTGCCGCGCCGCGCCGAAGAGGCCGCAAAAACCGTGCACTGGATGCACGGCACGCGCGGGCCGGCGCAGCAGCCTTGGTGCTGGTGGCCGCGTCCGAGTGACCTCCTGGTCTCCTGCACGGATTGGCACCTCGGGAGAAACTTGGAATGATTAGCTCGCGCCTATCCGAGGTGACCAATCCGAGATAGAGGTAAGAGTTGGGACAGCTGCGACGGAATAACCGTCGCAAGTTGAGATGCCCAAAACCATATCTCATCCATAAGATTCGCCGTTTCTACATGAATGCGTAGGGTAACAAGTCATAACTGTCTACGACGTTGATCTAACTTCTTCCTCGTCCGGTTTTCTATCATTTTGAGCGTCCAAACAGTAACCCTAGAGATAGCTGAGGTACCTGGGACCATGAAATATCATTCATTCATGAGCGCCCCCTGAAACAGATCAAAACTCTAATACCGACAACCTAAACTCACTTTTGACCCAGTTCAGGTAGTGTCAAGTCCATCAGTAGATTTGCGGGTATGGTTGAGGTACTCGAGACCCTATCCCATTCATGAAATTCCCCGTTTTTCCATGAATCCGTCCGGTAATAAGTCATACCTGTCTACGAAGATGAGCTCACCTCACTTCTAACACAGTTCCGGTTATTTTGGGACTATCAAGAAATAAATGGTCATAGTTGAGGTGCCAAAGACTATATTCCTTCCATCAAATTTTGCATGTATCCATAAAGGCGATCAGTAACAAGTCACTGTCTTAGACGATGACCGAACCTCACTTTTGACAGGGTTATTTTGAGCGTCCGAACAGGTTTCGTGAATATAGTTGAGGTTCTGGAGCCAATATCCTATCAACGGATCCATGTACTCATTCATGAACGTGTTCAGGACCAGATCAGAACTGTGAATGCCGACAACCTAACCTCTCTTTCTCCAAGGTTCCGGGAATTTTGAGCCCAGGAGCAGATTCATGGCTAAAGTTGAGGTCTCCCTGACTGTATTACATCCTTGGAATTTCGCATTCATCCATCAATGCGTTCGGTAACAAGTCTCAACTGTCTACGACGATGATCTAACCTCACTTTTGAGAGGGTTCCGGTCATTTTGAGTCTCCAAACAGGAACCGTTGGTATTAGCTGAAGTGCCTGTGACTGTGAACTATCAATAATATTTCACGTATATGCATAAACGCGCTTAGAAACTAATAAAAACTGTTGAGGTCAACAACCTCACCTCTTTCTCGACGGGGTTCTAGTGATTTTGAGCCCACATGGAGACTCGTGGGTCTAGTTGAGGTACCTGAAACTATATCATACCCATACAATTTTCGTCCCCCTATGAATGCGTTTGGTAACAATTCATAACGGTTGGATGAAATGATGATGTATGGGTGTCTCGCGCTAACTTTTTTTCGGCTCCACGCCGACGTTTCGACAGCCTCTATGCTGTCATCTTCAGAGCTACAGGATTTGAAAGAAGATCAGGTATAATCTAAATCATCTCAAAGGCTCATAAATGACTAGTCAGTGCAGCTCACCTGATAGAATAGAATTATATTACATAGTTGCTCAACTGCACAGTGGCAGGAGCGTCAATTTCTCGGCAGAATCTAGGCTAGGAATCCAGAGAGTGAGTGAAAGTAGCACAATATAATTATCGTACGGAGGAGATTCAAACTCCCATTCGCCAAGGGGGGCGACACAGGGAAGGCAGACTGCAGGCGCTGGCACAGGTGCCGGTGGCATAGCAAGAAGTGCAAATGTGATATCGTTAGCCATCCCTATATACGCTACCCTCGGCAAACTCTCCGCAAGCGATGGTGGCCGCGAGAGAACCAGGCTGTGGTATCGGGAGAGCGCGAGACGCGCAGGGGTGGCACGAGGAGCCTGCCGGTGTGGCAGAGGTCTGAGACGCCACAGGGAATTCCCGACGCAGACAAAGTCTGACTCACCACAGGCGACTGTCATGCTAGCATGCTGTCCTGTTAGATCCAAAGAGATCAAGGTTACGGTCCAATCCGGTCAAATTCCGGGATCAAAATTACGGTCTATATTGTCGTTATTCCAATAAATATGGAGTATCTCGGAAAACTCTCCCTTGGACTTGGCATTTTTGGAATCCAGCACTTCAACACAGTCAAAATCAAACTCGTGGTGTGTATCACGGCAGTATGCAGCGAGAGTCGATCGTTCGTCCCCTCCCCTCCCGCCACGTCTGTGCTCTGTGGTACGATGTTTCAGGCAGCTTGATGTGTGCCCAACAGAAACCTTACTCCAATTTTTATAGGCAACCCGATAGACTACCCCTTTCTTATCGGTGTCTGATAACTGATCCTCCCCAAATTTGATCAGACTGTTAAGTTTATTTGACAGCTTATATTGGATTACACTGTTTTTCCCTAGTAAAAGGTTGATGTTGGGCAAAATGCCCTACTAAATACCCCCACGTAAAATTCCACGTGAAATTGCACGTGCAATAACAGCTGCAACTACACGTGTAATTTCAGGTGTAATTGCAGCTGTAATTTCACGTGTATTCACAGCTGTTATTTCGAGTGACATTATGGAACTTTTCGTAACCTGGAATTGTACGTGTGATTCCAAGTGTGGTGCACGTGGAATTTCACGCGCCAAAGTTGGAAGTCACAATGAATGAATTATACAAAACACAAAGCACTAAAAAGATCAAAAATGATTCAAATTCAAGGATAACTGAATTCATTCAGGATATCCTATCGATGGCTGGAAAGTGAGTCGATGGTGTTCTGTAATCTCTTACGATTCTGTACCAATTGGAGTATCTCCACGAATCACATTAGATGAAAATGACGAAGACAGTGATGGATTGTAGTAAATTGTAATATAATTTGGGAATATTTCCATCGAATGGAATGAAAATTTCCAATACAAAGTGGAGAAACTACGAAAAACTAGACTCCAAATGATTTTTAACACGGACTTGCTCACGAAACACAACCTCCATCCAATAATGTTGAATATTATCATAAGAAAAAGATACTTACCCTGTGACCGATAATTTTATAGCACTAGGTTAAACGCTCCTCATTGTGGAGACTGCCAGGTGAATGATATAAGTCGTTGACTGTCATCGCTAGTTCCCACCGATTTCTCGCGTAACGGGTGGGTAGGCCTATAAAACATCGAATTAATCAATTTACTTCATGACATATCAATTCTGATATTGATAAGAGAAACTTCATTGTTTGGGTGCTCATTCTCCAGGTTAATTGATCGCTGATTCTCCATATTCTGGATTTTCGAAGTTATAATGAATTCTAGAGCTCCCTTTAATAATGACATCCACCGCCATGGATAGAAACTCTAAAAATCCGTCAGTTCAATTCTCATGATCCGATTTCTACGGACTCGGAATGAGTTCCCTTACCAAACCGATTCACAGCCATTGCACGACCATAACCGTCTCTCTGAATGCGGTTCGCTCGGTCAAGCACCTCGACATCTCTCAATTGTTGCTGATTTCTATCAAGGCCATCATCAATCGCCAACGGGCGTCTGAAGCCGAGGCAGATTGACAAAAACTTCTAGGAATTGATGATGACCTTGATAGAAATCAGCAACGAGTCAGAGATGTCGAGGAGCTTGACCGAGCAAACCGCATTCAGAGAGATGGTTGTGGTCGTGCAATGGCTGTGAATCCTTTTGGTGAGGAAACCAATTTCTAGTCCGTAGGAATCGCATCATAAGAATCGAAGTTTGGAATTAGAGTTCCAATCCGTGTCAGTGAATGTCATTATTGAAGTGAGCTCTAGAATTCAGTATGACTTTGAAAATCCAGATGATGAAAAATCATCAATCAATTAAGCTGAAAAATGAGCACCTAAACAATGCAGTTCCTCTCATCAATATCAGAATTGATATGTCATGAAGTAAATTGATTAATTCGATGTTTTCCAGGACAACCCACCCGTTACGCAAGGAATCGGCCGGAACTAGCGATGTTAGTCTACGACTTATATCATTCACCCGGCAGTCTCCCCAATCAGGAGCGTTTAACCTAGTGCTATAAAATCATCGGTCACAGGGTAAGTATCTGTTTCTTATGATGATATTCAACATTATTGGATGGAGGTTGTGCTTCGTGAGCAAGTTCGTGTTAAAAATCATTTGGAGTCAAATTTCTCGTAGTTTCTTAACTTTGTATTGGAAATTGTCTCTCCATTCGATGAAAATATTGCCAAAATATATTCCAATTTACTACAATCCATCACTGTCTTCGTAATTTTCATCTGATGTGATTCGTGGAGATACTCCAATTGGTACAGAATCGTAACAGATTACAGAACACCATTTACTCACTATTCAGCCATCGATAGGATATCCTGAATGAATTCAGTTATCCTTGAATTGGAATCATTTTTTACCCTTTCAGTGATTCGTTCTTCGTAATATTCATTTAACATTACTTCCAACTTTGGCACGTGGAATTCCACATGCGATGGCGAGTGTAATAACAGCTGTAATTCCACGTGCATCACACGTGGAATTACACGTACAATTTCAGGTTACGAAGAGTTCCATAATGCCACTCGAAATAACAGCTGTAAATACACGTGAAATTTCACGTGTGGTCTTCAGTAGGGTGCCTTCTATATATAGTAGCACCACTTTTGGAGCTCGAGCGATGGTCTTACTGCGGCTGTATAAATTTCTCGTGTGTAGCGTGGGTCCAGAGACAGTACGTAATCGACTCTCAATGCATGCATGGTAGAAAGCATCATCTGAGAGCTTTATTGCCTTATCTACGAGATTGTAGATAACTGCTTCCTCAATCGCTGTGGGATGGTGGGAGTGGAAATTCATATGTCTGCCTGGAAAAGTGTCTTCATGAAACCAATTGGAAGAGAGAGGAATATCATTACTGCGAGGAATAGATATATCGAGGAAATCTATTTGGCATTTTTCCTTCTTTCCAAGGGTGAATTCGAGGTACTAGTTGGAATTGTTGAAAGTGTTCAGAATATGTTGAATGGGCTGTTTTTGGGAGATGAAGAAGCAATCATCTACGTATCTTCTGTAGGAGAGAACATCGTCTCCCAGAATCTCAAGACGATCATCCTCAATTCGCTCCAAAACTATCTCGGCAAACCAGGGACTAGAGTTGCCACCCATAGGAGAGCCGATCTTTTGTTTATAAAATTGACTATTGAATCAAGAGAAGGTAGAATTCAATAAGAAGTCAATTCCATCTAGAAATTTTTGTGAGCCCAATGCTCTGCCAATTGTATCACGTGAAAGGGGTCATTTGTTTTTCACCCCAGAGATGATGAAATCTCTGTGTAAATTGGTAAAAAGAGAGACTACGTAAAGTTCCATTAGGACGTGGCCGGCAGGGATGAAGAGAGGTTCCAGCTGGGATTCGATTTCGTAGCTATTTTTCACTGAATATTTCGGCCATGAGGAAATTTTGTTGAGGAGTAAGGAAATAGATTCGTCGAACTGAGGAAGAAGGCTGATTATTGTAGAAATTATTATTCTGGCCGGAAAGTCTTTTTTATGGATTTTTATCAAGCCATGAGCTCTGGATAGAGTAGTGTTCTTGACGTCTGTGCTAATTTTTATAAAACGGAATCCGATTCGGATACACCTCATCTCGTCCATGAGTCTAAGAGTTTACGAATTCAATTTTGTAATTCTCCAAGCGGATCAGAAGATGATTTCTCATAGTAATCCCCCGTGGCGTCTCAGACCTCTGCCGCACTGGCAGGCTCGTTGTGCCACCTCTGCGCGTCTCGCGCTCTCCTGATACCACAGCCTGGTTTTCCTGCGGCCACCATCGCGTGCGGGGTGTTCACTGGGGGTAGCGTATATAGGGATGGCAGACGAAATACCATCGGCAGTTCTCGGTAGGCCACCATCACCTGTGCCAGCGCCTACGGTCTGCTTTCCTTGTGTCGCTGCCCTTCGCAAATGTGGGTTTGAGTTTTCTCCATACAATATTTATATCATACTACCTCCACTTTTCTTCTGAATTCCTAACCTAGATTCCGCCAAGGGATCGACGCTTCTGCCACTGTGCAGTTAAGCAACTATGGGATATAATCCTATTATATTAGGTGAGCTTCACTGACTAGTCATTTTTGAGACTTTTGAATAATTTAAATCATACCTGATCTCTCTTCAAATCTTGTAGCCCTGGAGATGACAGCATGAAGGCTGTTGAAACGTCGGCGTGGAGCCAATAAAAAAGCTAGTCGGAGACACCCATACATCGTCATTCCATCCAAAATTTCTACAATCGGACAAACATCCAACCTCCATCAGAATTCATAACTGTCAACGACGATGAATTCACCCCACTCTCCACCGGGTTTCGGTAATTTTGAGTCTATGAAGAGATTCATGGTTCGAGAATGATAATCATCTCCCTCCTCCAAATTCGCTGTGTAAATTTGACAGAATCGTATCACTCACCCCACAAAACTCGCATTTGCAGATTCTCCGATCTTTCAGGTATGTCAACGGCTCGATTCCGAGGATGAATCTCCCAACACTGGCGGAAAAAAGATTGACCTATGGAAATTTTCCCAGGACATTCTCTTCGAAATAACTCGATTCGTCGAACCAAACATGAAACGTTGATATTGATTCGTTCGAAAATTACGACTCACTGAAACATACAAACGGAAATAAACAAAATCTCGACCAGCAGCAATCACCACCGTTTGAACGATGGAGATCAACAAAATTCTCGGCCAAAAAATGATAGACAGTACTTCTCGTAGCTATTTTTGATGGCAAGAAACCAAATATCATGTTTCGTGACGCAGATCACCTCTCAATCGTTCATTGATCCCTATGAGCGGGTTGTATTTGAGGGATGGTGACCAAAAACGATGAGAACTCATATCCAGACTCGAGAAGCTCGTAAGTTCCGTCTGATTCTCAATTGCACCGTGCAAATGCAGTTTCCATCCATCCCCCCAGTGAGACTTGCTATTGACGAATTCACCCGTAAGGGAGGTAGTTTGGGCGTACGAGGTGCTGCTCATAGACTCGAGGATGATTCGTACGTACCGATATATACTATGCTTGACATGTTTTTTCATGTGGGAATTCAAGTTGAAAAGTATTCTGTACAAAATTGAGCCATTTTGAATAAGGAACAAATCATTCCCTATCCTCGATGTTTCACAGGGGTTCCTGGGGGAGGGGTGGGGGAGGTTTTACGTATGAACTGACTTTATTATCCTGGAAAGGATCCCAGAAACTTCCAAAATTATCCTTACGATAGAATCGGGGTCTTGAACAATGGCGAGATCCCGATTCAGGGTCTAAAGGAGGTGCAGTTTGGGGTGTCAGAACCAATAGGTAGGGTCGAAAAACGGCTTCGCGGGTCAGAAATCCCCAAACGAGAGGCTGTTACCAAAATTTTGCGCCTGGGTACGCCTCGATCCATCGAAATTGACTGTTACACTTCCGCGATGATCGTAAAAACGCGCTCGTGGCCCGCTTCGCGTAAATGCACTCAGAAGTGTCCGTTCAATCGGACACGGTAAATCAAGTATGAGCTATCTGAGTGCACTAAATTACGACTAAACCTCGGAAATGGGTGAACTTGGATATTGATGGAATGTGAAGAGAGAGATCAAGCTGATGACATAGAATTGAATTCTCACTTTGATAATCGAATTTCTAGCTCACGAAGATGATCCATCCCCATTCTTTGGAACAATTGACGATAAATAACTATTTCTCCGGATCGCAGAAGATATCCACTGGGAATATCCGAAGATCTAGCGCCAATGAAAATCGAGAAGTATCAATACTTTGCAAGGAGTAATTCTCACTACAGATATTCACCAAAATTACCCATTGGAATGTGGACCTCCTCAACAGGTACCCCTCCATCATTTTCAATCTCCTCGAGAGTGACTTCTTCTTGCATTTTGGTAAGATCCCCTACATCGATAAGCATACACACAGTTGCAAGATGTTGATCAACACTCGTATTGTCTGTTGTTTTCATGCCAGAAGAGCCCGGGAGATCATCAATATCATCAACACTATCCTCGGAATCATCATCGGCAAGGACAAAATTTCGAACTGGGAATCTAACTTTGTTGAACATTTTTGTTATACACCTCAATGGTATTGTCGTTATCTTTCAGAATATCACCCTTTTGAGTTCTCTCCATGTCGAATTTTACAGCTGCACACCGAGACTCAGGTCTTCTCGCTCTTCTTCACTTCAGTTATCTCGTACTTCTTCCCAGCTGTCATTTGTTTTGGCTTATCTGACATGGTGATACACGCAATTGACGGTTCAAATCTGACCGCGTAGACCCGTAGACGGACATTGGATACGTGATCGCGTAAACGTCAGATTGTCTTCATTTAGAGTACCGTGCAAAAATTTTCGAACGGTGAGCTGACGACAGATCCAACTTCAAATAATTATATCTTTGACCCCATTCTGCACATGGAGATTTGGTGGGAGCATCTCAGAGTAGACAAAAAATCCCAACTTTTAGTGTTCTTAGTTTAATTCTCAGGCTCTTTCTGTCAGCTCGAGCTTCTGATGAAGTTTAGAAAAATTTGGAAAAAATTTTTTTTGGACAATCACCTGTGGTTCCTACGCAAATGAAGATACACAAATATTGGGAATAACATCTGAAGAAGCAAAAAAAATGCTATGTGTCATGTATTTTTGGAATTTTTTTACGCGGGATTTCATTCATCAAAATATCAGCAGGCAGGAATGAAGGCTGAGTGCTGAGCGAGAATTTCCGCCAGAGAATCTATCAAAACACCGACTTGGAATGCTCTTATCTCAATTTTCTTCTCTCTAGAAAAGTTGAGTGAAGGAAAATTCTAAAAGAGGGAGAAGATTCTGATCATTCGTATGTTCAATCTTCTTACTCCACTCAAGATCTTGGACTGCTGACGGAAATGAGAGAATTTTCAGGAATCGTCCGGCTGGAAAAGAGTTCTCATCTTCTCACCCGTAGGCCTGGATTAATTTCCGAACAAAGATCTCAAAAACCAAAGAAATTAACAACTCTATTGTTCTCACATGAAATATTGAGTCACATTCAATCCATTCATAAGTGTTATGAATTTGCAACAACACTCTGGTTCTCTTAAACTATCCACGGCATGGGTAGCGTATTGACGAACGACTCTCTACAATGTCTGTTTACATTGCGAACCCATCTACTCAGCTCTCCTGGATATTTATTCATTCGATCAGTTGAAAATGGTTTTCCAAAGCAAGAGAACTGTAAACGAGGAGCGATCAGAGATTCGTATGTTGAGAGAGCAAGGAAAATCTTCCAAAAGCATTGCAAAGATATTGCGTATACCATGTGATAGAGTGCATAAAGTGTTGTCAAATAAGAACGGGTTTGAATCCTCTCGCACTTTGATTCAATTCGTGACGTGGTATTTTACTCCACGTCCAAACTATTCATTTTTAACGGACCCCGACCGAATCTCACCGATCCACGCGCAAAGTCTGGCGTCACGGTTCGATGTGCTGCTTCTCGTCCAACTGCTCACCTACCTTACGCGCTTAAGAAGTCAGAAGGGGTGGGGTGGAGGAAGATTCTACTAATTCCAATAAGAAGGCTCTGGGGTATTCTTCAATAAACGGCGCCACTCTATTCTGAAACGTTTTCTCCTGCGCGGACGGTACAGCAACTCACATATCGCGCATCCCACGGCGTCACAGTTTCTATCGCGCCCTATTTATTCATCAAGAGATACATATAAATCCACTCACAATCATAGATATCGTATGCGACGTGACTCTAGTTTTACACACAATAATTACTCGCAAAACACTCCAGTTAGATCGCGTCAAATGGCGCCATCACTCGCGAGTATAATTAATTGGAGGCGTCTTACAATTTGAAGGTACTCGAGGCCTCTTCCAAAATGGCCGAATGACGGCGCCCGGGGAGCACGATGCTCCGATTCGAGCCAAGATGGCCTGGCGTCTCTCTTCCGTTCGCGCGGCGAATCGGCGCAACAGGTGCACCTCACTGATTGCCTCGACGATGATTCTATGTGATCCCCCGAACGCACAATCACCCGTGACGCTTCGTCTACTCCGAGGAATAAGACTCCTCGTGCACGCACTATCACCTGCGATCCGCTTTTACTTGTCGTTCACGAATCATGGCGTCTCATCTCGTTCACTGGCGTCTCATCTCGTTCGTTGGCGTCTCATCACGTGCTGGCGTCTCATCACGTGCTGGCGTCTTACTCGGCGCGGCTGAAGATCCCCAAGGGTAACTGTCTCGTACTCTGCACTGGCCATGGCAGCCACGGCACCAATGCCCCTTGCAGTCCGGAGGTGCCCTGAGCTCAACGATGCCCGATCGACACGCGCACGAGACTCACCCGACGAACACGCGGCGAGAGGCAAATATCATAAAGACAGCCACTCACCGTTTCCTGCCGACACCCTCGTATAAACTGGCATCCTCAACAAGGATCCTCCTCAACTTCTGGCGTCTAGCGTAGGCTCTCAGGTGTCTCGTGGACGCCTGGAGGCACAGTGCGCGTGGCTTCGATTTGGCCAGTGCAAGTTTCCGGCTGGTCTACTACCTTGCTGTGGCGTCTGCTGCGCGCGAGATTTCGAATAATCGAGCCATCATGGCCGACGAGCCTGAGATGGCTCTCAGAAATCGCTGCGAGGCACCTACTACCTGTATTCACGGCCTTGGCGCTCTTCCCCCCTCTACTGGACCCGCGCCTCTACCAGGCGTGATCTGTATCCCTCCTACACGTTCTCGATCGCCGCGGTGGAGGCTCCGCGCAGCTAACATTCATCGGCGCCACAGTATACCTTCCCGGATGCCGGAGGCGTCTATCATCGTTCCCGGCGCCTTGGTATACCTATATATACATAGGTATACCCTATCACACTATCGGCGCCTTTTGCTGCGGACCATTGCGCTATGATACTCATTTTGCCCTACCGGAGCATATTGCACACTCTCAGCGCCGTGACATACCTATATATGTATAGGTATGCTCATATTGCCCCATGTGTGCATTCTGCTACGTCTCTTGGCGCCTGTATGTCCCTTGTGCCCCACTTTGGCGTCTTGCATATTCTTGGCGCTATGGTATACCTATATATGCATAGGTATACCCATATCGCACGGTGCGCCTATCCTATACCGACCCAGTGCCTTGAGGCAGACGTTCGGCGTCTGCTGGCGCTGCCCCGGCATCGAGCTTGGGTCGCCCGGATCAGCGCCTGAGTTGCCCACCTGATCGTGCGCGGGTCAGGTTGCTCAGCAACAGCGCCAGTCATCTGCTCACCGGGAGCGTGTATTGTCGGCGTCCCCTCGCTATGTGGTCACCCGGGTCGACCTCGCGTGGTGGTTCACCCACGCCCATAGAAAACGCATCACGGTTGCCCCTGGCACGGCCGGCTATGTGGGAGTGCGGGTGTGCAGGTGTGTGCGCGGGTGGAGCAGCTGTATCCCGGGGTGAGTACGAGGCGCTCGTGCATAAGCTCCCGAGTGCCGTGCTGCGCCGCGCTGGATAAGTTGCGGGAGCCGGGCACTGGGGGCACGGCACTCGCAGATCGCGACAATGCTCTATCCTCCTGCCCCGGTTGTGCCGGATTCCCCGAGCCCCCCCCCCCCCTCGTGCAGCTCATCCGCTGGCGCCAGCGCTGTGCCCCGTGCTCTCGGCGTACTCACGGCCGGCACAGCTGTTCCGGCGTTGATGCCCGAGCTCCTATGAACGGCGTCCGGTCTCCCGGCCTCTCGTGCGGATTGGCACCTCGGAAGAAACGTGGTAAGATTAGATCGTGCCTTACCGAGGTGGCCGATCCGAGACGTGGGTGAGAGGTGAGCTTTGCAGCTATGGGTAGCTGTGACGGGATACCCGTCGCACTACCCCCCCCCCCCTCCCCTTAAGGGCCACCCCCGCAGGGAGTGGCTGTCTCCTCTCGTTAGGCTCGATTTGCCCTTGAATCTCTGCCTCTCACCGCGATCTCGAATCGATCTTGGAATCAAAGGGACGTATTCATCATTCTCAATAGGATGAGGGGAATCATTGTCCATCCACTCTCTCACCAACCAGCCTGAACGGGGTTCAACCTACAGGGCTTGATACATGCTCAGGAAGGGGAATAATTGTATAAGGGACGAGAGATTTTAGCCCCCCTGGGTCCTATCCACAGGGATCATTCGTTCACTCATTCATCCACGGGATCATTCATATAAAAGAAACTCTGTAGCATCTCACTTCCAATTCCTTCTGGCGCTGCCTCCCTACGGCGTCTCGACGCTCGGCGTCGCTGTGCAAATTCTCTCCTCGCGCCACGCTGAATATTCATTTCTCTTTCCTCGCAGGTCGAGATCGCGGAACTCTGGCAGGTACCTATCGGTTTCCCCCTAGGGACACATGAAGAAAATTTCCGGCGAACCAATTTCCCCGTCATGATTCTGGCACCAGCGTCAATAACGTAGTCTGCATTCGAAGTTCTTCTCTCCCCCCCCCCTCGCACTCTAGCTTCATCTCGCGGTAGCGCCTCGGCAATTTCTGAAGTTCACCTGAAGTAGCTCGTCGCATGTTACCTCATCTTGGTAGTTTCCTCACTGATTCCAACACCTTCGCTGCCACCATCGATTTACGCCAAGTCACTGGCTTACTCATTCGCCCAACACCGCACCCCCGGTGCTGGCACGCTCCCCAAGCCGAACGCCTACCCCTCTGGAACCTGGCAGTCACATGCACACGTGGTCCAAAGCATCGCCCTGAACCTACTCTCTAACTCTTCGATCGGACTCTGTGAGGAAACCCTTTCTTACTCAATACTTTCAACGACTCTCTGTGAGGGAACTCCTTCTCACTTGACACTCTCAACAACTCCCTGTGAGGAAACCTCCTTCTCACTTGACAATCTCAACAACTCATCGTGAGGGAACTCCTTCTCGCTAATCACGTTTGTTACATTTACTCGTTGCTCTTTTTGAAGTTAATTCATAATTTCATTGTCATTGACTGAATCTTCAGATATTTGGAGTGCAATCCTCATTCATAAACTACAATAAATATTGACTTGCGATAATGAGTGAAATAATTCTCATCTATCTGTTCAAGATCCATGAGAATGAAATGATTCATAATGTGTTACCTGACTCTTTTCTAGTTATTGGAATCTGAGTGAGATCTGAATGTGAACCTATTTGCGAGAGAGGTACAAACACTTCTGCAGCCGGACAATTTCTCAAAATTTCTCTCATTTCCGTCATCGATTCAAGATCTCGTGTGGAGTCAAAAAATTGACCGGTACATACGAGTTATCAGAATCTTCTATGTCTTTTAGAGTGTTCCCTCGCTCAACTATTCTAGAGAGATGGAAATTCAGATACGAATATTTCAAGTCGGTGTTTCGATCAGATTTTCTGACGGAAATTCTCTCTCAGCGCTTAGCCTTCATTTCCGCCCGCTGATATTTTGATGAATGAGCGTGTGGAAAAATTCCAAAAAAACATTGCACATAGCCTTTTTTCCGCCCTTCCAGATGCTTTTCTTAAAGTTTGCGTATCTTCATTTGCGTAGAAACTACAGGTAATCGTCCAAAAAAATGTTTTCCAAATTCTTCTAAATCTCATCAGAGTCTCATGCTGACAGAAAGAGCCTGAAGATTGATCTAAGAACACGCAAAGTTAGAATTTTTCGTCTACTTTGAAATGCTCTCGCAAAAATCTCCACGCGTGCAATGGGAACAAAGATATGAGCATTTGAAGTTGGCTCTGTAGTTAGCTCTCCGTTCAAAAATTCTTGCACGGTACCGTACGCTTTCGAATAAAAGTCCGCTATTCATGCTTCTGGCTATCCGCGTCCGTCATTTCGAGGGTCAGGAGATCCGCTCCATGAGAAGCAATGCATTCCTGCTGGTATTCTCGGTAACGTCCGCTAAGTTGAGATGTTCGCTGAATCGAGAGTTCATTAAAATGAGGATTCCCGTATAACTCCCATGACTGATCATACCAAAAGATTGGTGCAAAACAGAACAATCGATCGCTATCTCGTGGGCGTTAATGGTTTCATGAATCAACTGAGGGAAAATCAGTCGCCTTACATAGGCCCTACCATGCTATGCCTACAGGCTTCATCCAATCTTGATCCGGCACTCCCGGGTAGCTTGAGCTTTGCTACGTCGGCTTTTGGAATGAAGTCTGATCTCATCGAACCACATAGATTCAAGCAAACCCATTGCAGCCATGATTTGTATTCTCCACTGGAATATGGAATAATGAGGAGGTATTGAAGTAATTCCATTTATTTTTATCGGATGATGACTAAAATTTCATGTTATCATCACATTAGTGATAGATCCTTGTATTTTGTAGAGTTGCAAATTTCTCGAGACACATAGCCGTTACACAGCAGAGGTGGAGTCTCTCCACAATATGAGATAAGTATATCTTCGCAATCTCCCACCGTACTATCAAGGAAGATTATCACAAGATTCCAGTCATACGTGTTCGATCTCCAAATCTTAGGTCTTTGTTCCTTGTATAGCACTGGCTACTGAAATGAGACGCCTCTCTTCCTGAACTCCTCTTTCGACTCTTTCATATCTTCTGCTTCCTCTCTCAAATCTTCATTGAATGAACACCTTCAATATTATTAGTTGGATGATGATGAATTTCGAAATTGAGTCAATGTAGAGGCGTCTGAGATCCACGGAAAATAGTCCTAATCCACACGCTTCTGAGGTACCAATCACTGGAAACAAAAGGTTGGAGAATAAGAATATCATAACAACCGATCAAAATTTGGAACAGGAGGTGAACTATTCATTTGTTACAAACGTACGGAGCCGATCTCAGATATCCGTGAGCCCCTGGTCAGAATCTGATGTGGCGCTCACTTGAGGATAGAAAGAATAGAGGGAAGAACTTCTCATAAAAAGTCGGTAAATCACGAGAAGATGGCTGAAATTAGGGGATCAATGGATTTATGGACACTATCACGTCGTTATATCCCACACGAGGGGGGAGAATCCAAGCCCAAAAAGCCGAGATATTTTTTGATCAGACATTTGATGCTGAATCAAACCCTGTCGTATTTCAGGGACTGGAATGTGTCCGAAGGGTTCCTGCTTTTCCTACAAATGAGATGGTCTTTTGCTCGAGAGCGATATATTGCGCTGGCTTGAAGTCTGCAAAAACTTGGTGGAAATATTCTATAAGCTCTCCTATGATGTGGAATTTGATGGAATATCAGATGGCAGTATATTGTGTGCACCAATGCGAGGCTCGACTGCTTTGAGGACAGGAGATTATTGGAAAATGTCCTCCGGACCTCAAATTAGCCTGACGAGCGAGATGCATCTACCATTTTTTGGTATTACAACGATCACGCGTCTATTTTACGATCCGAGCCTAGAACAAATGAGGCGCTTCAGCCACACTAGGCGGAAGGAGCTCTATCCTAGAATCAGGAAGGAATACTGTAGAACTCCACGGGGCAGAAGCGCCTTTTGGAAAGATTTCGGACCAGAACATACTCCGAGGCCTATTATTCCAGATATTTTCAGTACTCATGCAGTTTGTTGCTTAGAATGAGGGAAAAACCAGGTGTCAGAAAATATTTTGGCTCAAAATTTCCCAGACCGAGGTCTTAAGAGGTTACACGTGATCTCAGAAGATTTTTTCCGGGAGGGTATGAAATGAAGAAATATGATAGAAAGTATTCCTAAGTTTGATTTTGGGAGTGAAGGATCGATATTCTGAGTGATTTATTGTGACGAGCTTCAGTTCAGACCATCCGATTGATTCATACTTTCATTGGAAATCTGTAGCATGTCTTCATAGTTACCGAACAATCGACACACAGTTGTTCAAAAAAAGGTGGAGAAACGGGAGAATTAATTGTTAAATCCTCAAATACTAGATTTAATAATGCACGTCACGGCGCACGGATGTGTACGAAGAGGGAAGGTAGATAACCCTCGATAGAGTTCAGTACAACTCTTGATTGCGCAGGTATCTGCGATAATACATGAGACATCTCTCAACCGATACAATCGCAAGTACATTCACAATCCCATTCACATCAAAAACAGCGTGGAACGATATCTCAAAGCTTTGGAATCAGATTATTAGGATATTTGACTGGCCTTTGCGAATCGAAAGTATCGGCTAACTCGCTGACTTTTTTCTGCTAATTGCTGACTTTGTCATACTTCGAAATGGATCACTCTACTTCGACGTATGCACCTCCGAGGCTCGTATGATTGCGAGGTCGCATTCAAGGATTTAGATGGAGATTAGAAAAGTGAGATGAGAAACAACGGAGAGAGTCGAACTTACACGCAAATATTAATGCGTTCCGCCTGTCCTCGACAGATTTGGCTCTTCACGGGAGCTGAAGGGATCTGATCGAGGTGAGCCCCGACGTACTGACCTAAGTGGCCGAGCGACCTTCCAACCATACGAGGCTTGCGGGCGCATAGGTCGAAAAGGAGTGATCCATCCCAACTAACGACAAAGTCAACAAATTACCTGTAAAAAGTCAGCAAATCAGCCAAAATTTTTGACTCGGAAGGGTCGATCAAATATATCCAATGATTTAGATTTGCTTGCCGATCGCGGCAGTTTGAAAGCTCGCTGCGATCTGCTGCGGAGCTCGCTGCTGCTCTAGCTCGCTCTGAGCCCGGATACGCAATTCTCGGCTCTAGAATGCTGCCTCAATCGGCTGATAGACAGAGGCCGCTGGCTGCAGGCGGGGTGGAGAGTATAGCGATGGAGGCTTGACGTGTCTTAGAGGAAGTCTCGCTTGATTTGGTCCTAGCTGATGTACATTCAGAGGCAGGCCAAGTCGTCGCGTTCATTGGACCGCTGTTCTCCCTCACCGAAAGTTGTGAGCGAGTCCAAGTTTGGTAAAGACTGCATGGTCCGTGGCGTCCGAAACTCCGCCCGATGTTAGCACTTGAGTGCCGCCGTGACGTCGCGTGCTGCTTCGCCACGTTGCTTCGATCTCCGCAGCTCGAGGCCACGTGGATCGCGACCTCTCATTGGGACAAGAAACAACAGAAACTTGTATCTGTACCAAATATCCCTGAATGTGGTCCACGCGTCGTTGTATCGCTCTGTGGCCACATTGTGATGGTATTTGAACACGTGCACTCTGCACCCAATTGTGATAGAACGCGACAGAGAGAAACGCGCACTCCACACCGTAATTCATGTTTTGAGCCTAGTACCCAGACTTATAGCTCGGGACTCGACAGCGCGCTCCACGAAAGAAAGGAATTCCCGCTAGTCCAGTGCTCCAATACACTAAAAATCGCCGATCGGCAATGATTCTACCGGGTAGCGCATTAAACGGACTTAAGAGATCTGTTCGTGCAGATGCGCTGCCAACGGGCTTGTAAGCCTGTCCATGAAAGGAGAATGAGCGCTGAATGGACTCGATCACCTGTTCGTGAGCGCGCGTGTGCGCAATTCGAGAGGCCGGCGTCTCAAGTGTGCTGTGCCACTTTGGATTGGAGAATTCGTAATCGGAATGAGCGGTCAGCGGTACTGGACCCTCTTCAAATTGCGGACGGACTCCGAGGCCTGTTCATCGCCAATGCTTGAATACGCTCGGAATGAGCTAGAGGTGGATACCGAGCAGCGCTGATGCTTGCTAGACCTACATGAAAACAAGAGGCCCTGAACTGTATGGATGAAAGAAAAAGAGCGACTTCATTGCGACGCGACCGGAGGGGTTTTTGTCTCCGAAATGGGAGGTGATCGAGTTCTTACTTTTTATACAAGGAAAGGCTCAGCCACCCGAAACAGCGACAACAGCCCGAGTTTGCTCCTAGGCGTTTCCCTCTCGGAGCGCGGTCAAACGGGATCTGGGGGCCTGTCCCTTCAAGAACGGGCTCACAGCCTCTTCACGTGGGCAAACGGGCTCTTGGCCTGTTCATAGAGGCGAACGAGCTTCTGGTCTGTTTGTTGCCATCTCGTCGATAGCTGCAGAAGGGCGCTTTCTATTCTATTTATTCCTTTCGACAGAGATGTGCCGAGACAGTAGTCGAGGGGGTGCGCGTTGCAGCGATGTACTGGAGCGAGGGTGGCCGCAACCCGGTCGTGGTGGGGCCGCTTGCACCTCCGCCTTCCGCTTGCGCATGTCTTCGCGAGGCTTGAACATACGTTTCCACGGTAAGAGCGGAACCGCAACTGGAATTTCATGCTGGTTGACTCTTCCATTTTTCAAGCTCAAATTGTTATCTCTGCCTCGAGGCATCACGTATAGTATACAAGCACATACCGAGGTATCTTATGTCTATTTTCAGCGTACTCTGAAAATATCGCAAGTGCGCTGTTTGGCTAATCTGCTCTCTTGCATCGTACAGTTACGAGCAAAAAGGAGAGAGAAAAAGAAGAAGAGAAAGGGGTGGGAACCATCACACAGTATAAGGCCCTCTATAGCTTGTGGTTCATCAGGGCCTGTACTACCGAGACTCTCCGAATTTGACTGGTCGAGACCTTTGTCCAACTCCACCTGGGCTGCTGCGCGGTCGTGTACTTTGACGCCACTGACAAACTGATGACGCGGGTACAGCGACTGAGCAATTCATGTGTGAGATACATTTTCGGTGTTAGGAGAGACGAGCACATCGCTCCGTTCAGGGAGCGCTTGG
>JAPYYZ010000401.1:0-20723 GCA_030522705.1 Eretmocerus eremicus
TCTCATATTGTCAATTCTGAAATGAGCTGCAGTATTTATAATTAGACGTCGAAGATGTGATAAGAGGAGCAAACTTACAGCAATGCTTGGACAGGCAGAATTAGCCACGTTCACCCTCTAATTTATGCTCAATTATTGTATAGTTATCCAAGCTCTTCAAGCTCACCAATATTGCAATTCAAATTTCGCGCCTGAATCGCGGATTAAGCTCCATCTCTGCACAGTGATTCGAAGCTACATCGTCCGGACTCCACCCACGCAGCCGCTCGGTCGGTACACTGAACTGACAGATTCCAGACTTTTCTCGAAAATCCCTGCCATCCCACTGGCATATTCCCACTCTCCCGCCTGGGCTTCCCAGTCATATCCCCGCCATGCAGAATTACCGAGCTTATATAAGGCGAGGCGCCGCGACAGCTTGATTGTTTGTGTTTGTGTAAATATAGCAACGCTTGCGATACCGAATCTGTTACGACAGTAGTCTGCCCGACATCCGTGTTTTTGTCTGCGACCTTGTCAAAATATGGAAGCCGAATGCGATCCAATAAAGAGTGCAATGGAAGGGTGCAACGAGAGGACAACAAGTGAGTACAACCATGTTTATTGTTGTCAAAGTTCAGCTGTCTTCTGAAAGTTTTCCTAACCTTCCACAAGTTATGAATCTAAGCTTGATCAGCTGTTATAAATAACTCTGATTAGAAGGCGTGATCTAAGCCAAAGAGTTTTTACAAACTCATTGGGTGACGCTATCTTCATTTCAGTCTATGAATGGGTATGGGATACTTCATTCGAGACACCAAGGCTGCAATTGGACAACAGGAACTTGGAAGTCAAGTTTCACCCTGGCTACAGTATTGGCACAGCTGCCATCAGAGGCAACAAGATGATGTCCAAAGGCAGGCATCATTACTGGGAAGTCAGAATGGTCACTCCAGTTTATGGGACAGATGTGGTAAGTTGATTTTTAGACAGTGTAAAGATCTGATGTTCTGCCCCATCTCAGCTGATCTGATTGGTGTCATTTCCATCTCTTCCAGATGGTAGGAGTTGGGACGAAGAAGGCTGATTTAACTAGCACAACAGACTCATTCTGCTCCTTACTTGGCAGAGATAGTGAATCCTGGGGATACTCCTACAGAGGATACATACAACACAGTGGGCAATTTAAGGAATATACTGCATGTTTCAAACAAGGAAGTCTAGTGGGAGTACATTTAGATACATGGAGAGGCACGCTGCAGTTCTTCTTAGATCGAAAACCTCTAGGTAAAGTTCCTTTTCATCACTTGGAATATCAACTTATTCTAAATATTATATAGTGTTTTGTGCATAAATTTTGGTGCTAACTGTTGTCTTAATAGAATCCGTTCAATGCTCATTCAATTACTTATATCATATTTGAAACATTTCTGTGAATTAAAGTACTAGTAGAGATCATTATTTCACAAGTACTAGCTCTGATTGTTGAGTCTTTCAGTGTTGATACACTCTACAATCAAGAGTAATTTATGGTTTTATCCATGACAATAGAGATTGCATCAAAAGTCTGAAGACTTCGAAAATATTTCAGGAATTGCATTCACTGGTCTGAGAGGAATGGAACTATACCCAATGGTTTGTTCAACAGCAGCTAAGAGTCGAATGAAAGTTACCTATAGTTGCTCAATGCCAGCTTCACTCCAGATGGAATGTTTATCAATTTTGAGACCTATCCAGAAAGCATATCTGAATACAGCCTTCCCTGGACTTAAATATCTCTCTCAAAGTATATTTGCAGAAATCCTCCAGAAATCGAATGGTGATTATTTTTTTTAATTAAAGCATGCAAGATTTTTTCATAGTGAAAATTTGTCATAATGTTCTTTTGCTCTTTTTTGCAGATGATGATGATGATCATGAAGATGATTATATATTCCCAAGAGAATACTTGATCCTCGACGACTTTGATTTCAATCTTATGAGCTGCAAAAAAGTTAGAAAAAGGAGGCGAATCGAAACAGCTGAATTGGTTCCTGGAGATCAGTCTACAGTTGAATGTGTATCTGGAGATGGACCTACAAGTCTGAAAACATTAATGCTAGCAAACTTCCCGGGAACTCGCCACTAGGGCTGTTCCGTGTTCACTCATATTCATATTATTCGTAAGTTAGAGAATGATCAGAACCTGCCATCTTAGATGAGGTACTTTGATCTTTTGTAAATTTTGATTCATCCTCATCCTCACCCTAATTGTATCTATTGTTTCATCTACGTTTGTGATCTATAAAATTAAGAAATTTATGATTCTATTTACTTTACTGTAGGAAGAATACAATTTGTACATTGTCAGTCAACAAAATTGTTAATTTTTTATAGATCATGTGATTTTTTTGAGTCAATTCAAAATTAGAGTGGAATTCAATCATACTGTACATAAGTATCTTGCACATCAACTTTTGTACACAACTTTGATTTGTATCAAAGCACGTGATGATACAATATTTATTTAATTCAGCTCATCTTGATCATTCCAAATCCTGTAAAACTACCATCTCAAGAATCTGATTTCTTATTCCACAGCTGGTAAAGTTGTAACATTCAATCTTATTGGTCAAGTTTGCATTTAAGAAGAATCTTTTGTATAGTTCCACTCAAAAGGAAAGGATTCAATAAAAACGATGTTTTTATCTGAAAAACTGTTTTCATCTAATCAACATCAACCTAATACTTCTATGATAGCATGTTCAGGTACATTTTTTAGTTTTTTTATGTTTTACTTGGACTAACTTATCACTTTTAGAGCTAGATCTTTTTTTATTTTTTCGAGCATCAACTGAATTAATCTTGACACAGAATACTACAGTCTGTGCCCAGCCTGCTAATGGACCCCACAAATCTCGCAAGTGAGAACTCACCTCTTGATGAATCTTAGGAGACACTGTCTTTTGCTTACTTAAATGAGGCATGTAATTTGCACAAGCAACTTGAAATATATGAGTATCAACTGGAATAGCTTCCAAATGGCCCAAGGACATCAAACAAATACAGTCTGCCACTTTAGGACCTATCCCTGGCAAAGTCATCAAATTATCTCTAGCATCTTCATAACTTGCTCCACGATCCTTGCATAGTTTCAGTAACCATTCTTTTCCTCCCAAAGTCAAGAGTTCCTGGGCACTCTTAGCAATGTAGCCTGCTCGATAACCAAAGCCTTCTTTGCGTAGTATATTCTCAACATTGGGTTCTGCTAGAGCTTGTATAGTGGGAAAATCATGAAAGATTTTTCCTTCAACCGTGCATATCCTCTCACCAAATATTCTACATAGCTTCTCAACCATTCCTGATATTCTGAAATGAAAATTTTTGAAAATGAATAAAATCCCTTTCGTACATCAAATGATAAAGAACAGAGATTTTAGACATACCTGGTAATATTGTTATTTGAACTACATATGAATGAGAAAAGGTTCTCTGTGACATCTTGATCTAACATTCTCACAGCTCCAATTTTATCACACGAATTTTCAAAATGAGGGTCAGCACGACACCAAGATTTCAGGTGTTCTCTTAATGAAACATCCAAGCGAAGGTATTTGTGTAACAATTCATTATAATTCAAATCCTGCTTCAAACTGCCATGGGTTGTATAAATGATTTGATGATCATTTTGAGTCAGAGTCCAAACAGTTTGGGAAAACACTCCTTGGAAACTTTTCTCATCATCCTTGCAAGAGACCCACCTGAAGATGGATGAGTGAATAGTGGACCAAAGTATACAGAGTTTAGATTCATCAACAACATATCAAATTCCAAACAGGTCAGGTACAGTTGTCACGTTTTTACCTGAAACTCTGACCCCCTTTCAAGGTTACTCCCAGATCAAGCTCTTCTCTTGGACAGGGAATGGCAAAAGAAATATCTTTCATATCTTGGGTGTTCAAGTCTCTTGATGGAGACATGTAGTATTTGATCGAAAATGGATTGAATCTTGGAAATATGCGAATCCTCATTCAACTTTCAGTTCGCCTATACATCGCTAGGCACTGGAAGCAGTACGTGAGATTGCGTTGCTTTTCATTATGATCCAACATTGCGAATTATTTACGAATTTTCACCTGCATCGAAGCCACTTGACTGCAGTCTGTGTCGGTGCCCGGTCAGCGACATCGCAGCTTCGCAGCTATTCTTCCCAATTCTTCCACTGACTCTCATCTCTCTCGCACAGCTTATTGCACTGGTTCTCAGTTCCCGCCTCGTACTCGACTGCAGACGACGCACTATGGTGATTTCTAGGGAATCCGGGGCAGGTCTGCTTACGGGGTTGTCTGTATGTAGGCGCACCTATCCGTGCCGCTGACCTGAACCAACTGCAAACTCAAACCAATTTGCGGGTCAAAAGTGTTCAACACGCCGTAGACAGCTACTTTGGTCCACCGATGGCTCCAATAAGCTGTAGCTTCGTCGTCGGGCGAAGTCTTTCTGTATGAAAATTGAGCAAAAAGTTGTGTCTGTGGCTTTTTTTTCGCCGTTCGATCATGCATGTCGTAATTGGCTCATGGAGGCAAAAGGCAAAAATTAGAGATGACAAATGTCACCTCCGAATTGAAGGGATTTTTTTGGTCCATTTTCTATTCTCTATCCTTCCGTTTGAGCCAGACTATTTCATCGCGAAATAACCTCGCAGCACTCGAAAAAGCATGGACAGAGACTGAAAATACGCCTCAATTCGATATCTAAGAGCTCTGAGTGATAGCGATTTTAACTGTACAGATAATGTACAGAGCATCGATTATACAAGGGAAAATCTGGTAAAATTTTTAAAAAAATAAAAAAAAAGCATCTCTTTCCCTTTCAAATTTCCATAAGTTGGAAACAAGGTGTGCAAATTTGATAATGAAGAGTTCAGCCTATCCTGAATCTGTTCTTGTAATCCTTCAAATTGATGGCTAAGAAGGTATTATCTAAAAACGTAAGAGTTGAAAGGAACTATCCAAAAATTTTTGGTTGGGAGATACTGTCCACAAATGTACGATTTAAAAGGTACTATCTAAAACTTTCTGATTTTGGACGAAACTATCCAAGTCAAAAGGAACTATAGAACATTTTTTGGCAAAAGAAACTATTCAAAAATTTTTGATTAAAAAGAACTTTATAATTCTCTTAAACCAAAAATTTTCGAATAGTTCCTTTTGACCAAAATTTTTTGGATGGTTCGCTTCAATCCTTACGTTTCTAGATAATTCCTTTAATGATTAGACATCAACAGATAGTTCTTCCCAACTCTTGTGACTCTGGATGGTTCCCTCTAACTCTTGAATTTTTTAATAGTTCCTTCTGACTTTAACGATTTTGGGTAGCTCCTTCTTACTCTACCAGGCCATCGAAATTTGTAACTCCTGAAAATTGGGACAGAGCATTGATTCAGGATTTGCAATTTTGATTGTTGCCAATAAAACATTATTTTGATAGCAAACGGTTATCAGGCGGCGATAAAAGATTGAATGGTTAACCCAGATATTTTAAATATTGTATTTTATACTATCACCACCTAAGAAAAATTATGGAGGCAGCACTCGATAAAAATAATCAAAAGTTTTCAAGGTCAAAATTTTATTGATTTCTTCAAATGTTGCAAATTTGTTTGAGCTAGCATTATTGATATCTCGCTCCATACAATAGAAGCTAAGTGATCACTGAAAATATGACAATGAATGTCAGGGGAAGTAGAATATTCTTCTGTGAGTAAATCTTCCACCAAGTGTGCTGTGCCTAAGAAATTTTTTTTATTCGTCAAAGCCAATTATAAAAAGAATTGTACCTTAATGTAGACTTAGTACTCCCGTTTAAGCGGCAGCTTTTCCTGCGTAGCTTCGACTCGACTAAAATA
Organism: Eretmocerus eremicus; assembly: GCA_030522705.1. Classification (NCBI taxonomy): domain Eukaryota; kingdom Metazoa; phylum Arthropoda; class Insecta; order Hymenoptera; family Aphelinidae; genus Eretmocerus; species Eretmocerus eremicus. The sequence goes on from JAPYYZ010000401.1 coordinate 5,867, forward strand.
ACTATGTTGATAAATTATAGATTCTGAATCGAGATATATTTATCGAATATTAACGACATCAGCTGCTGCTCTCTTGAACAAGAGCTGTACGATGATCGCATCGACGATGAAATCTTTTTCAAAATCAATTGTTGTGAATCAGAACAAATATCAATAAGTGTGAAAATGAACGTCATCAGTTGATGGATCTCAACACCGTATCACAATAACGACAATATTTTCACGGCAAGCTCCGAACTCGATGAATTATGGAGCCAATATTACTCTAGTGAAATGAGTACTTCATTGCTATCGTGCAAAACTAATGATGAAAAGTCGATCAAGGTGATTGAAAAGTAGGTAACTCATTTTGACAATTGAATATCTCTTTTTGAAAGATAGAATTCTATTGATGCAATTAGTCCATAAATCAAATTTCGACTATGAGATAACCTTGAACGGTTACCACAGAATTGGTGCAATCAAGAATCATGGATTTTACTACTGAAAAATAATACCCGAATATTGAAACACTCAAATTTGACTCGTGGAATTCCAGTTCCGAGGTTTCTATCTCATACGGAATAATATGAGGCAGATGATATTAGAGCTATCCGTTAGAGATACCCTTGAACACGAGCACCGCACATGTTTTCTTACACCACACTGTAAAAGGTGGTTGAAAATTCAACCACGTCAACCACAAGGTATTTAATCAGTAGCCTCATCGGATGATTTGCCCAAAATCCGGGTATTTTTACGACATGAAGCTCCGTGGAATCACATGCTTAGTTTCCCTTGGATTTTCGATTCAACTCCTGGTTAAAAATTCAACAAGTGAAAAAAAAACTTCCACCAGTGGTTAAAAAAATCTTTGAGGGACCAAGGGAGTGATTTGAGATGGGGGAACCGTTACTTCATACTTACGTCTCTGATGATGAATCGACCACGCTGAAAAAATTCAAAGAGGTTTTTTCAGTTCCGTTAAGGAGATCTCCTTGTTCCAGAGAGTTACATCCAATGGTCAACGAGAAAAAAGGTAATAATTGGACAAACAAAACGTGAACAAAAGGTGCCTATCAACCTCAACGTTCTTACGAACGCATGTTTGAATATTTTTTTCCTCGTTAGTAGTTCGGCCTCGAGTTCGGCGAAACTTCTTGAGACAAGAAAATCTCCTCTATATATAAATATCAAGTTTTTGATACCTAGAAATAAAAACAAAACATCACAAATAGAACGTTACAACTACTGACGATAGTAACCCAATCCAATTAATTCAACTAAATAGTGAAATTCAACAAATGGCATGCAAAACTGTTAGTCAAAACTAATTCAAACCAGTGGATTCATTCGACAAAAGAATGTTTAAGCTCTTAAGAAAGTCATTAGCTATGTCAGTGGTTTTTCTATCTTACTCCGGAAGAAGCTCGGAACGACATTTTGGAAAAATTTTCCTAATCTCGACCCTTAACCGCCCCCTCCCCCCTGCGGCGCCCTTTACGATCTTACTGAATGACAGCGATCGTTAATGAACTATTAGAGCAAACTTTTCATCAGATGTTTTCATAGTGCCTATGCTGTCTTCTCTGGAAAATTCAAAGCCGAATATGAGGAAACAATCAAAGTAACTTGAAAATATACTAGATATTGGGACGGTTAGTACTGCACTAGGGAGGTCTTTATTCAGAATTTACTCGAAAGTAAATCCGTCGTCAACATACCTTGATCTCCTCGATTGAGGAATAATGGAGAACATAAACGAGTCCCGAAGTAGATGGTCATTGAAAATTCTTCGCAGAGTCTCTGGTCTTCAGATCCGGATGATATGAGGTAACACTCCGGAAATTGGAATGATCAATGAAATAACAAATTTGTCAAGTTCAACTCGGATTCTTTAATTTCAGTTTTGTACAAAATAATAGTTTTCATATTATAGCCCGGTATTTACATTTCTCAGTCTACCACCCGATTCAGTCATTCTAAAAATAGCAATATTCCAAAAAATATTTTTCATCGCTTATCGCCTTAGTCAAATGCGTCAATAATCATGGCGTGTTTCGAAACTTATTGATAACGCAAGGAATTCTTCGTTATCAGCGGTATTATGTGTTATGAGATTAAATACCATCCAAAATACACACAAACATATACAATTGCTTGGCCCACACTTCATGTAGTTGATAATGTGAACAATAATTACATACTCAATCCCATCTTAATTTTATATATACAACTTCGAAGCAGAGAACTTCCTCGCCCCTGGAAACTGAATCTCTTATCGAACCGCCGTGAGCTTCGGCGACTTTTTTGCAAATCCTTAAAATTTTCGAGATTCGAGTGAGACTAATGATTGAAACTCTCGTGAAACTCACGTATAACTCTGATTCAGGAAATAATAGCCATTTTTAACAAATACAAACACTCTCGCCTCAGAAAAATTTTGGCTCACTTTTTCATACATTTACATCAATAATTACGTCAAGAGCTAGCAAAATATATCAGAATCACGCCAAAGCTCATGTTCAGGAGCAAATTCGGGTCATCTAACAAAACAAAATGAGAATATTTCCCTATACATCGTAATTATATAATCTAATCAAAACAAACTATGTACAGATTAAAATTTTCGATACATCAATCCAAATTAAGATCGTGGAGTAATGTGAACGTTCATTATTTGATCGGAACTATCAGAATTCAACTTCTATGAAATCTCTTGGGAGCTTATCAAATCCTGCACGATTGCAGGGAGACAGGAAATATGGGCTGTGGGAGCATTTAAAACTTGTCACTATTCTTAGAATTCTGAGCCCATGAGGTTTTTCATTGATTGTAAGCGATCACAAATTGGATATATGGAGATAAGAACCTCCTCCCTTATAACAATTTGCCATTAATTGAATTACATCAGCTTCATGGTATGTGCCTAATATCCATATAATTCAATTTTAACTCCAACCAAAAGCCGGTCTTGGGTTTGTCTTTCAACATATTTCGGTCCTACAACTGTGGACTGATCAATCGCGTAATATCGCGCAAGATTGCCTCAGATACCACGCAATAGTTCTTGATAAAACAAGTTCGTGACATCAGAAGAGCACGTGTACCTCCACTGCGTATCTATGACAGCTACATTTATTCAACCCGGGAGTCTCAATTGGATTGATGCTCAAAAAACACGTGAAAGACAATGAGATTAGTGACTCCGATGAGTCACGTGACCAAATTTCCATTTGTGGAGATTGATATATATTTACGAGGATTTGCAAGATCTGATCGGTTTCTCCTGCTATTCATTTCAGTGAGCCAGTGCGACGTTCCGACCACTTTTTTATGTGGTCCTCTTCTGGCTCAAATATTTGAATAAAACATCCTCATAAGGAATAGGTGCGGAACAAAATGAGCTCATGGAGTCAAGATGATTATGTGAATTAATTTTAACATGATAGCCCGGGAGAATAACTTTACCATATTTTTCCCCCGTGGGAACTGAAGGACTCGAGTTACAGATGTCTGCAAGCTCGCACATTGAGATAGCTATGGTTTTGCAAAGAATTTGTTATAGAATTAATTCACACAATCACTTTGACTCCAACCTCATCTTGATCTACACATTGTTTATGAGGATATTTTATTGCAATATTCGAACCACAAGAGGACAACAAAAAAAAGTTGCCAGAACGTCGCACTGATGTGCTGAAATAAATAGCAGGAAAACCTGATCAGACCTTGTAAATTCTTGTAAATTTGAAGAAGCCTGCGATAGGATCAAGACCAACTGAAAAAAATTTACTCACAGGCCATACACCATTATGTGATGAATTGGCGAGAACATTATTCTTGCCGCCAAAGCTACTGTGGCTCTCAGAAATCAGAATCGCATACACTCATCAGAAGCCTTGATTTCGGCCGCCTTTTCAACGTCTGCGGCCTTCTCCTTGTTTTTCTGGAAATTAGGATCATCCCATTCTTGAACCTCAGACTGTGCAAAAATCAAGTAATATACGTTTGTGATGACAGCAATGACGAAGCCAATCGAGAAGACTTTTCTCCACTCGTGGAGCGTCTGATTGGGTGTTAGCACACCCACAATATAAGGCGTGAATATACCCCCGACCGCAGCGATACCGTTGCCAGTTGCCATTATGGTGCCCGCGTAGTTGGGGCTTATGTCAAATGGAACGATCATTATACTGGGATAGGTGCAACCCATGAGAGAAGTACCCGTGATGAACAGAATGACAACGAGTAGTTGGTTGTAGCCAGCATAAGATGCCGCCATGATGAAGACGGCTGGTCCCATGATCGCGCCAGTAGCAAAAATCTTCCTAGTGTTGGTCAAGCTCAACCAATGCTTCTCGAGGATGAAGTCCGACAGGCAGCAACTCAACATGGAAATGAACCACGAGCCCAAGTAAGGCAGTGCTGACAAGTATCCATTGTGCTCGATTGAGAAGCCCACGACGCTGCTGAAGTACTTTGGAAGGTCGTTGGCACACAAGAAGTATGCCCAGTCGTTGCCCACCATACCCATGACGAATGCCCAGAACTGAGTGGACCGTAGTATCTGACCCCAAGGTGCTGACTTCGGACCCTTCTGCAGTGTACAGTTTTCCTGTAAGTACTTCAGCTCGGCCTCCGAGATGCACGGATGGTCTTCGGGCTTGTCAGTACACAGCAGAAGCCACAAGGGATACCACAGTAAGCCGATCGCTCCAAAGAAGTAGAACACGGCTGGCCAGCCCATGCCGGTGTAGTGAATTATCATGGCTGGCAGTGTGGTTCCAAAGACCGTGCCCATTGTGCCCCCGCTGAGGATTAAACCTGCCATTCTCGCTCGTTCTGCGGGCGCCGTCCACTTTGGGATCATTGTGCTCGCCGCTGGGTAGATCGATCCAGCCACGATACCCATGACCACCCGCAGCACTATCAGTGCTGACGACTCGGCGAATTGGACACTCAATGGTGTCAGAAAAGTTAAAAGTGCTGGGACGAAGATGCCGATTCCCAGCAGGTGCTTTCCTCCGTACCGCTCCGAGAGCGGGCCCATTGGAAACTGCATCGCAGCATAGCCCCAAAAGTAAGACGACAAAATGATACCCTGTGTCGAAGAAAGAGATATCATACGGGTCAGAAACATCTTCAAACTTTTATTTGGATCAGTATTTTTCTTCTTGGGTAAGAGGTTTGGCCAGGATTTAACTAATACTGAAGGAATAAAATTTAAATGGTCCGGATAATGGTCGAAATCTAATACAAGTGCTCCCTGTGGTATGTTCTTAAATATTGAATGTATCTAGATCAGAGAAATCGATTCCCATGAATTACTTGGAATAGTTCGATCAGTTGATTAAATTTTCCGAACTCCTAGATAACAAGATTTGGAAAATCTCCTCATTCCTCATCGAAATCTATGTTTTCTTGCATCTTTGTTCACTAAACAAGATCTGTGTGATCAAGGCAAACGTGCAACGAATCGTGATAATTGAAGCGGAATCTTTCAAAAACTGGAGTGCAATCAAAGGCTTACTCAATGGAAAAAAGATGTTCTCAAAGAAACTTATATCATAATTTTTCAGATGTGTATAAAGTGGACTCACCTGTGTGTGCTCGTCCCAATCATAGATGTTATCTCTTGGGCTCGTAAAGTTCTTTGTGACGTGGTCGCCAGAATTTGGATGAATCCCAGCCATTGGTCTCAAATCGTCCCTCTTTAATGGTACCATTTCCGTTATGGTTATGGACAAGATGACTCTGAGGCTGTTGCCCAACCAGATACCAAAAAAGGTCATCAAAGCAAATACCCATCTTTTTGGAATCCCCGAACCTGTAATATTAAACGTATACTGCTCCAATCCTTATAAATGATTTCTTGAGTCTTGCGCGAGATCCCATTTGTTCTTTTAATTCCAGAGTTCGACCCAAAATGCAATTCTTATATGAAAAGTTCTCAATTTATCTACGCATAAATTTCTTTTGGCCTAATCATAAAAGTTGAAAGAAGCTTTTTTCGAGAAATGTACAGTTTCCCAGCGATTGTTTGGGAATAGCCAGGCTAACTCCGCATCTGTTTTCACAATTTAATAGAAATATCCACGTAAAGGTAGAAACGTGAAATTGTTCGGGAACATGCGTTTCAGCTAAAATAAAATTCTAGTTCTTGGTATCAGTTTTTAGCGTTCATTTGTTTTGATTCTAGAATGAATTCTCAATAAACAAGTATCGTCGTGGAAAATTGCAGATTCTATGTAATGACATCGTCTTTCTGATGAAAAAGCTCGCAACTGATCAATGCAAATGGTACGGCAAATTATTTTGATAATAATCAATGGGTATTCAAGTTTTAGATCAATACAGAGCTTTGTCTTTTCTCTTTCCAATAAACAGGAATCGGAATGTCAGTTCCATAAACTGTTTTTATTGGAGTTGTGCTTGAGTTCTGCTTATAGTCTTGAAATGATGGGAATGATCATTATCCCAATCTATGTACATGAAGGCATAGAATGAATATATTAGATCTGTTAGTTTTTATTAATTAAAAGTCAAAATATGAAGATATGGATTGGAGCCAAGAGTCGCTTTGGTGTGATCCGATTTTCATGCTCATCCAATTCACCGTTACCACACTAAGCGACGCCCTACATATCCTGTACAGATTTTGAATACGAGAATGCCGAGATGTCGAATGACATCCTTGAGGAAAAATTGCTCTCGTAAATCTTTGGTAGTTTCTTGAGAAATGAGAGAGTGTCCATGAAAGGAGCATCTTGAAACCAAAATCTGCATGTTTCCTCGATAATACCCATATGCGTCTCTTCTCAAACCATTCTCCTCCTCCACCAGCATTTCCAAAAAAATAGTTGAATCTGAGGCAGAGTTTTCTACGAAATCCATCATATTGTTCCATAACCCATGAATATCTGACCATTCAATTATACATTCTAACTTGTAATTATCATTTACGTGATGCTCTAACAATTCCTACCAGACTTTACTTTTTGTAAATAGGTCTGATAGGTAAGCCAAATCAAAGATACTCGTCATAGACTAATTATCACGCACGTTTCATCTAAATGGTCCCATATTCCATTTCACAATATATTGCGAAATGGTTCCTCGATATAAAAAATTTCTGTACCATTACTCTAATACTTGCAAAATACCATGGACTTTTCGATTGGCAAAAACTCAACTGCTAAGATCCGAAATCTGAAAGTCTAATCACAAACGCGAAGAGTGTAACGAACGTCTTTTCAATATTTGATCAATATTACGTTGACAATGTATGGTCAAAATCTTAGATATCTCAATCCAATGGTTTTTATGTTTCATCTAATACTAAACAGCGAAAGATGATGTATTTCATGTATTTCACAAATGAGTACTTACAGCAAATTTTCCAAGCAGATTGCATCTTTTGTCTACGATAATACTTCTCCAATAAAACTTATATCATTTTCGGTGCTACCCCCAGTGATTTTGCTTGAAGAAAAATTGAAGCAATGTCAATGCTAAAGATAAGATAGCAGCATGAGCAACAATTTTCCAAGCATTAAATTGTCAGACTACTGTGCAGATTTCTCAAGTCATGTGAAACCGCCTGGTGTCAAATTGAAAAATTCTTGAGATTAAAATACTATCTTGATTCATTGCGACATCTTGCAGGAGTCAAATCGTTGTATTCCACTTCAATATTTTGGCAGAAAAATCATTTTGGACATAATACAATTTATTCAACAGAATTACGGCCCTCAGTGTAGCAAAAGATAGCTTATAATTTTGGCTTCTCCAATACCTCTCAATTACTGACTTTTTAACATGCTTGTGAGCGTATTCTAGAATTTCTGGATTCGATGGGGAAGAAAAAACAATGCCTTCTTATGAGAACCGTTCAATCCCAAAAACAGACTGACTCGCGTCAGCGAGTTTCAAACGGACTCTTAGACAAGTCGTTAAAAACTAATTTGCCCGACATTCAAATCTTCGCTGTGGAGCAAGAAAAATTAGTTTTAAAAATAGAAAACAGCTATAAAGAGACCTCGTAATTAATCTTTGAGAGGATCATTTGGGTACATTTCGTCAGATTGGAGGATCATTTTTGCGGTCATATGAGTCACTCAATTCGAGTATTGCTAATCGAGTGCCGAACGTCTTGCGCAACGGATCCCCGGTTCGAAAGACGTAATGTTTTCTTTCGTCACGAGTACGCCAGGAGACCCGATTCCGATATCAATTAGTTATTAAAGACGCAATTTCTTATTAAGGACATATTTGCTCACTTGTGAATGAATATGTTCAATATTCCAACGTTTTTTCGCTGAATTATTTCTCATATTCAGCTCGATATTCAGGCTAAAAATATACCTATTCCTATACGCTGTATGGTTTTATCCAATAAATTCTTCGTATTATTCGTGGATCTTGTTAGAAGTCTTGGCAATCTTTATTTGGTAATGTGCAACAAGACAGCCATGTTTTCTTCCGTTCCGGTACAAAAAACATTTGAAAACAAAATAAGGTCAGAATGTCTCATTGCCCAGACCATAATTCTTTTGTTTTTTTTGCTTTAGTCTAAAAATCGCATACGGTACCCGGTACATCCCATGTCTTCTGCATGTTTTCAATAACAAAAAGCTAATCTCATGTGAAATTGCTTGTTCACGTTTCTTTATTGTTTCCAGAATTGATCTTTGTTATTGTTATGTACTCCTTCATATTCAGAATCGATCAGAATCATGCGAGACAAGTATTTCTCTCGTTTTTCGATGTACTGATGACGGTCCCGATTTTTTCACAACACCAAATTGCAATGGGAAAAGTTATGAGCAAATCTATCGAGATGGTATTCGTGAAATCCCATCGATTTCACGGAAGATTTCCAGAAAATTATGAAATGGGCCAGGATGACTCTTTCTGAGCTCACGAGGTCGCATTTTTTTAGGTAATAGTATCACTCAGCTGTGCGTCATATACTATTACAATGCTCAAAAGAGAAATTAATCGAGATGAAGGCCTTATCCCTAAGACCGCGATCTTAGCCCTCCTTGGGCATAGATGGAGTTATCACTAACGAGGAGAGTACTGCGTATTCCGACCACGGATTCGAATAAAATTGTTGGAATGCTTACTTTGAATTACGAGAATATCAGATATCAAAACCAGGTTCCATGCAACGATGAGCTTAAATACATTCGAGTTGCATCGTCATTCATCCAGCTACGGTGTACGAACAATGAAGGTGCGAATAAATTAACAATGTTAGTCTACGATCCACAACTTATGAAAACTCGAATGATGGTATCTGGTACTTCAGACGTGATACCATGATGATCGACGGGAACGATCGCCGTTCGTAAAATGTCATTATAAGCTCAGAGAGGGCTAAAACGGAATATTCATAGTAATCCATTCAATCTGGACCCATCTCTCTTTTGGTTATTGCAAAAAATTCTCCCTCAAAGTCACCTGTGATTACAAAGAAGAATCCTCGTAAAGTCAAAAAGAGTCTTACCACCCCATTTCATGACTTTCTGAAGATTTCCCGTAAAATTGGCGGTATTTCACGAATACTATCTCGATAGATGCTCATAGCTTTTTTTTCAATGCATTCTAGCGTTACGAATTAACGGATCGTTTCCAGCAGGCCAGAATACAAAAAAACATTTTCGCGTGATTTTTGGTCGACCTTGAAGGAGCACACCAAGATCAAATTTGGAGAAATCAAAAAAACGCAAAAAGGCAAATTTAGAGAAAATGGACTCTTTGCGAGTTAAAAACAATCTAGACGATATGGGATCAGACGAGGTTCGGATTCAGTTCCTACGTTGCAAAAAACGAAAGAAAATCATAGCCTGGTCAATGTAAAATTTCGACTCCAAAATTTTGTTGTCCAAAATTGGCGCTTAGCCGCTCTGATACCAAAAATTAGTATATTATGTTTCTCGATCTTCAAGTTATTTTGGGGCACGGCGGGTATTTCGTCCTCGTCACACTCAGAGAAATTAATCCAGTGTTACAAAACAGCCGAGACTTGTACATCCGTGCATAAAATACTATTTTTCAAAACCTATTTCATGAAATAATATGTTGGGATTTTTGATCGAAGTCTTATTTGGATTATTTCTTGGTAATATCTTTCGTTCCAAGAATTTCATATTTTATTTGTATTAGATTATTATATGATTAATATTGATGATTATTACAAGATATGATTAGTTGCTCGGGCCTTAAAACGAAACTGTTGATCCTTCAATGACTGCTGTAAGTGAAAACAAGTCTTCCGTCAATCGCTTCGAAGTTCGCGATTGAGCACATTGTTACTCCGTTGAAATTCATTATAGTTCTCACATCTCTCTGACATTAGTATAATTGTATTCTTATTGAGAAATTATCACGTTAAACAAGGAAGCTTGCTCACAGGATCCTATTACCAGGTGTACATCAATGCAATGAGTTCTTATAATGTCTGCGCAACTATTTGAGAAAAAAAATTGGAGGAACAAAGTTGAGAGTAAAATCTTTCAATCAGTGTGACTGCTCTTTCGTTCAAATACGGAATGAATTTTGATGATGCCCAAGGAGTCCGTTTCCTAGATTGTTCGAATTATATAGACTTTATTCGTAATGATATCATGAATCTAAGACTCGGGCGCACTTTTGGAGAAAGATATTATTAGTTCCATGTTGTAAGGAACGCGGAACGATTCCTTATTTGATATGCTACATTTTTTAGGAAACCTTATTGAATGATTCCGACTAGTCATCACGGCAACACTCTCAAGCCGCACGGCAATTATTTTTGATTGGATTTCTTTATGTTCTTTTCTCCTCGTTTTTCTCTCACTGGATAGAAATAGAATTCTGTACGAGTATCTCGAGTATCATTCTCGCCACCGTATTTTCTGAATAAATATTCATGCATGACTCCCAATAAGCCTATTCAAAACAATAAATAATATTAGTATTGGGTTCTTTATGAATGGGTTCTATATAAATTTGGGAAAATCTAATCTCGTAGCTTCGAATTCTGGCCACTATATTCTATTCATTATTTTGCATTAGATTCAGTTACGATTTATTCAATGCATGAAATTTAATTTCATTGCTTCAAAAATAATCAAGGAAGGTGCGAGTCAAGTCAGTTTGAACAACAACAACAACTTTTTACCCCGCATCGTTTTTAGTCTTTTACGCGGATAGTGTTCTACACAGAAAAAAGTAGTGAGTTAGAAAAACTAACGCGCGCTGGTTGCCTCGGTATTTGTTGCATTTACCGAGAAAATTTTAATACTAACTAAACTCTGGTAATCACCGTGCGATTACGGTAGTCCCAACTAACTAGTTGATTGTCATTAGTTTTCTCAACTAACTTTTTTTCCGTGTATATGCGGGTGATATGAACCTGTTCAAGGAAACCCCTTTGGAGCACCGACTTGGACTATAAACTATTGCAAGATGATCTGTCATCCATCGCAAGTCGGAGATCTCTGACAAGGTGACCGACAATGTATTTGAATTCAACGAGTTGGGTGTAAGTTTTGACTTTGAGCTAAATTTTGGTAAGCACATTAATCAGTCTGGGAAGCTTTTAAGAATCTTGGATTCATTTGCCGTAATACTAGCAACTTTCAAAATCCTAACTCCGTGCTTCATCTTTATAAAGGTTTGATGGTTCAGGCCCTGACAGACGCATCCGTTATATGGACTCCATGCTTGGAATACCAAATTTCAGATTTAGAGTCTGCCTAACGTCGATTTCTTAAAACTCTCGCGTACAGTACTGGATCTCCCTTGCACAGATTTGATCATGGTTATGGTGATATCTCCCGTAGATTCAATTTTTGTACAATTGAATCGCTACATAACTTTAGAGATGCTGCTTTCGCTTGGAACATACTGAATGGTAGAGTGCACTGTCCTTCTAATACCTCCTTCAATTCAAGCACGGGTCAATCCTTACCCTGTCCGTAATCCGAAACCGTTACAAGTTGATACGTTAGACAATGATTTATGCTTCAATTTAGTTGTTGCAAGACTCGAGTGAACATGGAATAATTTGCCGATCAATGTCATAGATGTAAATATGCACCTGTCTTTCAAACGTGCCGTCATGTAGAAGGGGTGCGACTATTATTGATACTATGAGAGAACCCACTGGTGTATTTTGTAAGAATGTTTGTTGGCGGATATAGATTTTATTTGATTATCTAATTAGTTATTATTCACCTTACTGACAGCAATTATATTCTTTGAATGAATAAATGAATAAATTATGTTCGAAGTCATCCCTTAAAGAATTTCTATTACAAGTACCCACAAGGAAAGTTATCTAAATTTCCCTTCTCCAAACTTCTGTTGGCCCTCTGACAACAAGTACAATGGGCGCATATCATAGTTTTTACGGAAAGCAATACATTCTATGTAAGATGAATATCATTCTCATTACATGGACTGATACCAATCATTGTATCTTCCATTTCGACTGATTACACAGGGACACAAAATAAAAAGAGTGGGATGTGCCAGAAACCTGAATATATATAGATCTGACTCAAATCGATCGTCTAAACACAAACTCACAGTCGGTTTGGACCCTACACGCCAAGTTTTTTTCGCAAAACATGTTTTTAATGGTTTTTGTGGCTTATACAAGAATCCTGATTTTGTAATTCAAAACTGAGCGCGGGATCGTATTTAGAAGATCATTTTGCGTCGGCAAAGCATTTTTAGGCATCTTTATGGACGAAAGATACATTATTCAACGTTCATGCAGAGTCACAGGTCTCTGGAAAGCTTAATTTCCGAGCAAACCTGCACTTGAGCGTAATGATCGCCATTTTGCGCTCAATTCAGCCCTCTGACAATTTTTTATTCACACGTAATTGACGTAGAGTTTTTTGAAATTTCCAAATTTGAAGTACAAATTCGTCCTCGATATAGCTCCAGTGCTCAGAATTCATATTGTAGACAAAATAAGAATTTTTTGGTTGAAAAATCATTTCAACCACGTGCCCCATACGTGCAAGCACAAGGAAAAGCTTCGAAGAGAAGAGAATTGGGTTTGGCAAGTTCCAAATATTAGCGATATTCTTCAACTTGAGACTCTAAAACTCAAAGTTGGTTGTTGTTGACTCCATCCAGTCAAAGGAAATTGTACCAAGGTCATCACGCATCCTTGATGGGAAGATTTTACTCGAGGCCACCTAGCGGCATGACTTTGTAACGCTAGGGTCTAATCGGTTAGCACACGATCGAGTGTTCCTATCACATGAGTCCTTGTCTTACTCATGGAAGAGATAGGTGAAATTCGCAAGTTTGATTCGCCATGTATAAAAGTCATCTCAAGGTCTTCTAAATGCTTGTAGGTATGGGGCACACGGTCAAAATGATTTTTCGTGAAAAACCCCCTATTTTGTTGAGAAATACGAATTCTGAGCGCTGGAGCTATCTCTAAGACGAATCTCGACTACAAAATTTGAAAACGTAGAAAATTCTACGTGAATTACGTGTGAATGAAAAATTTTCAGAAGGTTGAATAGAACGCAGAATGGCAATCAGAACACTCAAGTGCGGGCTTGCTCGGGAATCGAGTGAATCAGAGACCTCTGACTCTAATATAAGCCAAAAAAATAAACCTTTTGTTCATAAAAATACTTAAAAATGCTTTTCCAACGCAAATTGATTGTCTGAACACGATATCGTGCTCAGTTTTGAGCTACAAAATCAGGATTTTTACTAGGCCACGAAAACCTCTAAAAAAATACGTTTTTGCATTTTGCGAAAAAACTTGACATATAGGGTCCAAACCGACTGTGAATTCATATTTAGATGATCCATTTGAGTTGTATATATATATATCAAATTTCTGGCCCATTCCACTTTTTTTATTTTGTGTCTCTGTGTTATTATTAGATTTTGATTAATTATTTTCATATTTGGAGAACTGGTATTCATCATTTAGATTCAATTCCACAAATCCTATGAATGAATTTATTGAGTAATTCAAAATCTCATATATTTCACAATTATAAAAAAAAATGTTGCTCTGAATCATTGCTATATGATGACCTTCTGTAAGGCGAGGTTCGTGAATTCCTATCCCAAATTATTTATTGGATTAGTTATAATGAATAAGTTATCAAGACTTACGGTGGGTCGGGACGTTCTCACGACTCGGTTAGAATATTGGTAGCTTGCATGATCCAGCCAATCGACGAGTGTATCGCATCGTCTGGTAATACTAAGAGTACGGTGGCAGATAATTAAGCCCGTGTATCGTCTGATCGGAGCGCAGTATTGATTCAGCTGGGGCCCCAAAGATAAAACTGGCTCCGATTTGTCGATGAGGGACGTAACCTCATTGATCGGTGTGAGTTTTTTCGATAACTTCGACGTAAAATGTGGAATAATTCACGATTTTTACGGAACTTGAGACTGGAATTATTCATTCGTAAGTAATGACCCACAGCAGAGAAGATGAAAACCTTAATTATTTCAAGGCAAATATGCACTCATCAATTACCCATTTAGGGATGCCGTTATTTGATAAATAGCTCTTCAAAATCGACCATGACTCCATGATGCAAGGCTCACTCAAAAATCATATTCCGAAGTAAGCTTATCCTATTCCCAAAGTTTCCAATCAATTTTTGAGCGTGTTGATTCGGAATCGTTTAGAACACCAAAGATAATGAGTACCTGAGTTGTTCCAAAATAGCATTTTATGATACCGCGCGTGGACGAGAAGTTTTGTACGAAGAACAGTTTGTGACACGAGCGAAGCGAGTGTTACAAGTCCTTCGTACCAAAACTGCCCATCCACGCGCGATTTCATACAATATTTCATAGCACAAATCCCTAAAAATCATGTTCAGAA
>JAPYYZ010000402.1:0-20720 GCA_030522705.1 Eretmocerus eremicus
CGCTTTTCTTTCACAGCCAATCAAATAAAGCATTTGAACCAAACCCATAAATAATAGGGGTGAGTAGGACGTTATCCAGGATGGACAGATGAAATATTGAGTACTTGCAACATCTCTTTTGCAAACGGTCCTCATCTCGCTTCGATGGATGGATGTTCGGGTAGATGGTTACTAATTACATACTGGAAAATTCTCATTCACACCGATGGACTGGTTTGGTGGCTACTTTGAAGGGATACACAGCCCTTGATAAGGTAGTTTTGTAGTTTTTCAAGACTCCAAAATATACGTATAAGTCCCAAGAAGAGAAAAGTTAGCTATAGCGTGCCCACGCAATGGTCTCGAACGGGGTAAAAATACAAATGTTCTCCGCCGTCGTGAACTTGGATTAATCCAGTTGAACGGCATTTGTGCCAATATAACGAAAATGTACTAGGAGTGGCGTTATTGGTCAGGTATTTTTGTGTGATGTTGGAGGTGAAGCAGCGTAGAGCTTATGATTCAGGGAACGTTTTTACATGTTCCTTGATGCCAAATGATTATCCAAATTCACCCAATACTGCCCCAATTCGCAGTTTGATTTTGGGCGATTTTTTCATGTTCGTTTTGATGTTAATCTCTGAAAATTCAGTGAGGCCTCGAGTGTAGGGCCTCAACATCTTTTCCAATACGGAGGATTCCCGGCCAAAGCCACGTAAGTTCATTTTCCGAACATTTTCGTAATCGTGATCTGTACGGTTGAAATCTTTTCCAAAATCTCTTGTCGCAGAATTTTCTAACTGAAAACATCCTTAATGCGATATGTTTTGTCTGGTATATCAAACTTGAACAGAATAATAGCAGAATCAAGATCAAGGCCTGCTATTTGGCATTCTCGAAAGCCGGCAGTTCTCCGTACATTATGAGGTCTCATCTCAAACAGAGTCCAATATCCGACTCTGCTGTACACGTCTGTTCCGTGTCGAAATTGGTCGTGCGAGTATGTACGGCAGATATGAATTTTAGGTTTTCGCGACTGCTTCGGATGAAAATGAAAGATTTCGCATACTCGCGATAATTGTGATGCTCGCCATCGACTAGGAAGTGAGCAACACTCCACTTGAGCTGCTCCACCTGCGGTTTGAGTTGGACACCGGATAAACTGCTCAACGGTGATCTGGGAGCTTTCCACTCGTCGCAGGCAAATCACCTTCCAGTGAGTCTATATGCGCGACACTGTGGAATTTCGAGGGCCTTGTAAAACAACACAGTTTCGCTCCTCGTGGCCGGCGGGGCGGATGGGCCCGATCGCCCAATCGCGGATCGAGGCAGAAGAAAATCAGTGCGGTCGCGCTAATCCAGGGTGAGCCGAGTCATTGTGCGGCCTGCGTCCCGAATACCCACTCGAGGCGCTGTAAAAACAGCTGTTTGCGCGAATCCGGCCCGTCGTTGGCACCGAATCTCGAAAAATATTATTTCAGCGAGCTCGCGGAGTCCTCATACCTGTCTCGGGCTCGCGGTGATGCTCGATTCTCCGCGGGACCCTCTTCCTCTCTTGCGCTCTCTTTCCGTCGCGCCCCTTGTCCCCTCTCTCCCGCACCGACACCGACAAACTCTGGACATCGAGGCTCGCGCGGTGGCGCCCCCCAACGGCCGCTCCCCACCCCGATGCCCTCGAGCCGCCGGTTTCGCGCGCAGCTGCCGTTGCAGTTGGAGCCTCGGAGGGTCGGAGAAGCGCGCGGGATACACTAGTCGGCGCGAGAGCCGCGAAGCGCCAGTACGCTACGAGCAAGCGTGGAGCGCGGTCGCGCAGAGTCGGCGGCGTTCGGTAGAGTGGAGTAAAAGAGATAGAGAGAGAGAGAGAGCCGATCTCGCGCGCGCCATGCTCGAACACGAGTGAACGAGAGAGCGGATCCTCGCACGAGTGGCAGTCCCGAAAAGTGTGCCCGGCTGTGCGCGAGTGTGCCATGCGGCCCGTGTGCGAGGGCGAGTCAGCGAGCGGCAGCAGCGAGGAGGGCAGCAGCACGTGATCGCGCGCCGAGAGCTCGCCATGCTCGCCGCGCTCGGGCCCGGCCGCTGGGCCTGGCTGCTGCTCGGGCTGCTGCTGCTGCTGGGCAGCGGCGGCACAGCTCGCGGCTCCTGCCACTGGCAGCCCAACGGCGAGGCCAACGAGACGCGCTCGGCCGTGTGCAGCCTGCGCACCCTCGACCCGGCCGCCCTCGCCGCGCTCTTCCCCTCGCTCGAGGGCGCGCTCCGGCTGCGGCTCAGCTGCGGCGGGCCGCACCACTCCGAGAGCAGCCTCAGCGGCGAGAGCTGGCACCGCCTGGCCGGCCTGCACGAGCTCCACATCGACGGCTGCAAGCTGCTGCGGCTGCCCGACGCCGCGTTCCAGCCGCTCGGCGACAGCCTGCGCCGGCTCGCGGTGCAGACCCTGAACGCCGAGTGGGGCCTCGCGCGCAGCCTCGAGCTCGCGCCCGACGCGTTCGCCGGGCTGCGCGAGCTGCAGGCGCTCGAGCTCGTCGACAGCAACCTGCGCGCCCTGCCCGCGGGCGCGCTCTGCCCCCTGGCCAACCTGCAGCTGCTCAACCTCACGGGCAACCAGTTCCGCAACGCGAGCGACGTCGGCGCGGCGTGGGCGCCGGCCCCCGGCACCGAGCCCGGCGGGGCCCAGTGCCACGCGGACCTGCGCGCCCTCGACCTGAGCCGCAACGAGCTGCGCGCCCTGCCCGACGACGGCCCGCTCGCCGCGCTCAAGCAGCTGCAGGAGCTGCTGCTGCAGCACAACTTCATCGAGCGCGTCGACAGCGACGCGCTCATAGGCCTGTCGAGCCTGCGCCTCTTCAACGTCAGCTACAACGGCCTGGCCTCGCTGCCGGACGCGCTGTTCGCGGGCACGCGCGAGCTGCGCGAGATCCACCTGCAGTACAACCAGCTGCGCGAGCTGCCGCGCGGCACGTTCGCCAGGCTCGAGCAGCTCATCGTGCTGAACCTCGCGGGCAACCGGCTCGCCAGCGACTCGGTCAACGAGACCACCTTCGTCGGCCTCATCCGGCTCATCGTGCTCGACCTGTCCTACAACTCGCTCACCGCCATCTCCGAGCTCATGTTCAAGGACCTGTACTTCCTGCAGAACCTCGACCTGCGCAACAACAGCATCGCCCACATCGAGCCCAACGCGTTCAAGCCGCTGTACAACCTGCACACGCTCGAGCTGTCGGACAACCGGCTGCTCGCCGTCGGCCCGCAGCTCTTCAACGGGCTGTTCGTGCTGAACCGGCTGACGCTGTCGGGCAACGCGATCGCCAGCGTCGACCCGGCGGCCTTCCGCAACTGCTCCGACCTGAAGGAGCTCGACCTGAGCGGCAACGAGCTGACCGCGGTGCCCGAGGCGCTGCGCAACCTCGCCTTCCTCAAGACCCTCGACCTGGGCGAGAACCGCATAAGCGACTTCCACAACGGCTCCTTCCTCAACCTGCACCAGCTCACGGGGCTGCGGCTGATCGGCAACGAGATCGGCAACCTGACGCGCGGCATGCTCTGGGACCTGCCCAGCCTGCAGATCCTCAACCTGGCGCGCAACAAGGTGCAGCACGTAGAGCGCGACACGTTCGAGCGCAACGCGCGCCTCGAGGCGATCCGCCTCGACGGCAACTTCCTGTCCGACATAAACGGCGTGTTCGCCGGCATCGCCAGCCTGCTGCTGCTCAACCTGTCGGAGAACCACATAGAGTGGTTCGACTACGCCTTCATCCCGAGCAACCTCAAGTGGCTCGACATCCACGGCAACTTCATCGAGAAGCTCGGCAACTACTACAAGATCCGCGACCAGAAGGTGCGCACCCTCGACGCGAGCCACAACCGCATCACCGAGCTGTCGCCGCTCTCCGTGCCCGACAGCGTCGAGCTGCTCTTCATCAACAACAACTACATAAGCAGCGTGCGGCCCAACACGTTCACGGGCAAGGTGAACCTGACGCGCGTCGACATGTACGCCAACATGATCGAGACGATGGAGCTGAGCTCGCTGCGGCTGACCCCGGTGCCGGAGAGCAAGCCGCTGCCCGAGTTCTACATCGGCGGCAACCCCTTCAACTGCAACTGCTCGATGGACTGGCTGCCCGTGGTGAACAACATGAGCGCGCTGCGCCAGCACCCGCGCGTCATGGACCTCGACAACGCGATGTGCCGCGTGTCGGGGCCCCGGGGCACGGCCATCGTGCCCGCGTCGACCGCCCGCCCCGAGCAGTTCCTCTGCCGCTACGAGGCGCACTGCTTCGCCCTGTGCCACTGCTGCGACTTTGACGCGTGCGACTGCGAGATGACGTGCCCGAGCGACTGCAAGTGCTACCACGACCAGACGTGGAACAACAACGTGGTCGACTGCTCGGGGCTGGGCGCGCGCGAGATGCCGCAGCGCGTGCCCGCCGACGCGACCGAGCTCTACCTCGACGGCAACGAGCTGCGCGAGCTGCAGAGCCACGCGTTCGTCGGCCGCAAGAACCTGCGCGCCCTGTTCGCCAACGCGAGCGGCATCGAGTCGATCCAGAACCGCACGTTCAACGGCCTCGGCAGCCTGCAGGTGCTCCACCTCGAGGACAACCGGCTGCGCGAGCTCAAGGGCTTCGAGTTCGAGCACCTGGGCCACCTGCGCGAGCTCTACCTGCACAACAACCTCATAGGCTACATCGGCAACCTGACGCTGCTGCCGCTGCGCTCGCTCGAGCTGCTGCGCCTGCACGGCAACCGCCTCGTCACCTTCCCCGTCTGGCAGGTGGGGCTGAACCCGCGGCTCAACGAGCTCTCGCTCGGCGGCAACCCCTGGTCGTGCCGCTGCAAGTTCCTGCAGGAGCTGACCGGCTGGCTGTCGGACAACGCGCACCGCGTCGTCGACGCGGGCGAGCTGTGGTGCTACAACAACGAGGCGCGGCCCGCCTACAAGCGCCGGCTCAACGTCAACGAGACCGCGTGCCTGGACTACTTCGCGCAGGGCGGCGTGATCGAGAGCATCATGGTGTCGGACTACCTGCCCATGGTCGCGGCCACGCTCTCGGTCGTGCTGCTGCTGCTCGTGCTCGCCGTCATGGGCTTCATCTTCCGCGAGCCGATGCGCACGTGGGCCTACACGCGCTACGGCGTGCGCTTCCTCGCGAAGGCGGCCGTGCCCGAGGACAAGGAGCGCCTCTACGACGGCTACGTGTGCTACTCGCCCAAGGACGAGGACTTTGTGCTGCACAGCCTGGCGGCCGAGCTGGAGCACGGCGTGGGCGGGCTGCGGCTGTGCCTGCACCACCGCGACCTGCCCTGCCTCAGGGCCGCCGCGCCCGTCGTGCTCGAGGCCGCCGAGGCGTCGCGGCGCGTCGTCGTCGTGCTCACGCGCAACTTCCTGCTGACCGAGTGGGCGCGCTTCGAGTTCCGCGCGGCGATGCACGAGGCGCTGCGCGGCCGCCCGGGCCAGCTGGTCGTGGTGCAGGCGGGCCCGGTGAGCCACGAGGCCGAGAACGACCTGGAGCTGCGGCCGTACCTGCGCACCGCGGTGATCCTGCGCTGGGGCGAGCGCAGGTTCTGGGACCGGCTGCGCTACTCGCTGCCCCCGGGCGCCGACGAGCTCAAGCGCAAGTCCTCCTCGCTCTACAGGCGCAACGTCAACACCTACACGCTCGAGGGCCGCCCCGAGAAGGGCCTCACCAGCCACATCGCCGCCGCGGCGGCGGCGGCGGCGGCGGCGGCGGCGGCCGGGCACCACCACGCGCACCACCACCCGGCCGAGATGATGCAGCCGCCGCCGGCGTACTCGAGCGCGGGCACCCTGGGCCACCACCACCACCACCACCAGCACCCGCTGCACCACCAGCACCACGGCAACGGCTCGAGCCTGATAGGGGCGCGGATGGCCGGCAGCGGCGACACGCCCGCGAGCTCGGCCAGCCCCAGCCCGAGCCCGAGGCTGACGCTGAACCGGGCGTACCAGGAGCCCAGCAGCGACGGCAGCTGCAGGAGGCCCCTCTCCGAGCACATATACTCCTCCATCGACTCGGACTACTCGACCCTCGAGCGCAACGCCTGGAGGCAGCAGCAGCACGCCGCGGCCAACAGCCACCTGTACCACGGCCACCACCAGCAGACGACGACGACGACGACGACGACGACGACGCCGGGAGCGGCCACCGCGAACAACGGCGGCAGCGGCAACGGGCCCCAGTCGGGGCAGGCCTACCTCGTCTAGTGCCGCTGTGCCCAGTGCAGAGTGCAGTGCGCCGCGCGTCAACTGTTGCGCGCCCTCCTCGCGAGCGTGCCGCTGTGATGTGACGATCTGTGCGAAAAAAAGGGGACACTGCGCGCGTAGAGACAGAAAGAGAGGATATTTTGGTGAGAAGGAGGAAGATACGTGTGAGTGCGCCGTGACGGACTTTATTTTTCTCTCTAGTACTTGTGTGTGCAAATTCCATTTCGGGCTCTCCGTGTTGTGTGTGAACCGCCAACGATGGCCTACCTCGCCAAAACTACATGTATAGCTATACCACATACCGCTCTGCGCTTACCGTGCGTCAAATTATTCGCTTCAAGCTCGCGCGCGATTAACGAATCAGCAAACTATACGTACAAATATACCCGAATCTCTCTCTGTGTATGCGCATAATTCTCCACGATTGCTTCGCGAAAAGAGCGCGTCGCGCAAAGTCAAAGGCCGCAGCCTCGACCACGGCTCGCCGTTTTATCGCTACAACGACTAATTGTACATAAATATTCGACTCGCTCGACTCGTCATTTCGCGATAAATTGATGAGCTTCGAAGCTAAAAATTGTATACGGTGGATCTTTGCTGTTTGATTCGATGTATCGGTGCCGCGCGAATGTGTCCCAAGGTATGACTGCGAACGAGTGGAATCGAGTTTTACGGGCCCCGGGGCCCCGTCGAGCAGAGGCCGCCGGAGCACTGACTTCACAATAATCTAGATAGGCGACTACGACTTTTTTGTAATTTTCTACGACATCGACCGCCCACGCGCGAATACGGGCCGTTGTATGATATGTAAATACGTGTACATTCAAAGGAGAGATATGTATCTTTCGCCTCGTGTAAGATATACACATGAAATTCTCGGTTTTGCGTTTTCTCGGATTTCCCCTCGAAATGCGATTGCTAAATGAAAAACTGACAAAGCTGTGTCGTGCTTGTCGACGAGACGAGCACAATCGAAACAATATACGTACGCTGCGTGTATGTATGCACACAAGCGAGGATGTGTCTATGTATATAACATTTGCTAAAATCAACTGATTTAATTTATGTGAATAAATTTATAACTTACGTTATTGTTTCAAAATGAACAAACTGTCTAGTGATTCAACAATACCCCAAGAACCCCCAATCAAATTCTCTTTGAACTTGACAAATTCTCTATTGGAAAACGACTGCACGATTATTGAGTTACATTTTCATCCGAGCTTTCACTCATTCAATTCACCCGGATCTCGACGACGAGAGAAAATCCACTCATCTCCGTTAAATTATTCAAATCCAATATCCAAGAGAGTAAATCACGTTCACTTTCCATCTGTCAGCTCTGGCACGGCATCTTGTGAATTCCTGCTTTCCGCGCCTAATCGATGAGAACCAATCATTCAGTCTTTATCACTCGGAGCTCTAACGCAAATGACGATAACGATGATGAGTTAATCGACGAAGTGCAGTCAGTCCACTCGACTCGAATAATCATACAAGTATACATATTCTGACTGGGACTCGGAGAGAAAAACGAGCTCTGCGAGTGCACAGTATACGAAGGAGAGAGCCGATTCCGATGCTGAAATGGAGGCGTGTGAGCTGCTGCAGTCGCTGCGCTGAAATAACACGGGCATCGAGCAGACGTCTTGTCGCACGTTGTGCAGCTCTCCGAGTCGACGAATCGCGGGACCAAAGTGCCTGCGCCACGAACCAGAGAGGAAGATGGACCGATTATTTACCGAGTAAATATGAGAGATCGAATAAGAGCGAGAGAGAGAGAGAGAAAGAGAGCATTGCACAAGGTTTTCCCATTCACGATACGCAGAGCGATAGTAAGAGAGTACAGCTATGCTCGTGGCGGTGCCATTGAAAAGTACGTATATACAGAGGGCCAATAGCACCGTAACGGCATTTACACAATCGAATCGTGCATCCGAAAGCGGAAACGCGGCCGATTAGCCGATTTCGCTCGCCGAATCGAGACTATAGACCTCCCTGCTCTCACCCGAGTACACCTACATATATCGAGCCGCTGCTGCTGCCGACACTCGCAGAAAGGTGCACGCATATATCGATTGGGCCTGTAATGCTCCATATATATCTGTGTATATCCCCGCGGTGGCGCGGCGCGGAGGTCATTGGTTTCGCTCGGCTGCTGCTGCTGCTGCATCCGAACGAGTGCAGCAAGTGCTCGGCGCGTCGGCGATATTGAATTTTTGGCGCTGGCAAGTTCTCGCAGTTTGCAAATCCTCGACTTGATGAATGTTTCCGAGCGACTGCGCGCATTTTGCTCGTGACACATTGAATTACAGCATCGGCCGGCCGACTGCGCGTTTCGACAAATTGATTTTGAATTGCAGACGTGTAAAAAGCTTCGCGCGTTCTCTCTGTCTGTTGATTCGTTGGATCCAAGCGCGATTTCGAGAACTAATTCATTTTGAATGATAATTAATTTTGCATTTCATCATCTGGTGCTCTCTTTCTCGCGAGGCTCGACGATTGAACCTCGGATTGAACGCTCATTGGTATTCGTTAGCGGCAAACAAATTGAACGAATTCCTCAATTATTGAATATTCGATATCGAGTGTCCTACAAACAAGATAAATTGAATGAAAAGCTCGATTGGTCTGCGCCGCGCTACCGTAAGCTGCCTCTCTCTCTTCCTCCCTCTCTCTCTCTCTCTCTTTCTCTTCCTCTCACTGCAGAATGAGGAATGAGTTTCCCAAGTAAAATTGATTGAATCGTTTGAATCGACTTATGCATGCAGCAGCGCGTGCCCCTACAGCGTGCCATTCATTCATCGGGTAAGCGCACATTACGGAATAAGTAATTTCGTTTTCGCCGGCGCATTGTTGATAGAGAGAGAGCAGAACAATATCATCAGTCTGACAAATGGGAATTATCATCATTTATCGAATCGATTGCCGAAGCCAATTAGCATTCGACGGTAATAACTCGATTCGCGTTTCTACTATTTTCGAGTACCACATCTGGGCTCTCTTTATCACGGGAAATTTCTAGTTAGTTTGCAAAATCATCTCTTGCCTTGATTCACCCATTGCTATTTTGATCAATCTTACGATCTACAGTGTAGCTGTACAGAATTACACTACAGTAAGTTCCGTTTTTCGAAGGAAAGGATGAAATTGGTCTAGAAATTTATCCTACGTTTTGCGTACATACATGTTACATGATCGTTTCTATGAAATTCCCTAGATGACGAACCAACTCATATTTCTAGAGCATTTAACATGGTGACAAAATCATGCATAGATCTGCAATTGTGCTCAGCCCTTTCTGATTCTGTCCTATTGTCCAATTGTAGCGATCAATAACTCTGAACCATCGAAATCTCCATCTTTCTCTCTGAAATGTACAGGTAAGAACTTGACGAAGCAGCCATTGGCCGGGGTACGTATGATCGATTTATCATCGACCAAGTGAGATTCATCCATGCGCACGAGCACTGCTCGCAGAACTTTGAGGCTGAGAAAAAAGTTCTCGCTGCAGGTCGCAAGCTATCGTTTCCGGTGGCATTGGGCGGGCGAGAGGGCTCCTGTGCGAGCGCAATTACGAATGAGAGAGGGCGGTAAATCGGGCGTTATCGCGGCGCGGGAGTTGGATATCTTCGCGGGAGCTGGCGCGCTGGAAAATGGAATAGCAGAGGGAGCTGGTGCAAGTCGCGTGCCGGCGATTAATCACCCGCGGCGGCGGCGGCGGCGGACGATCCCGTTTCCGACTTCCGACGTGTCATAACAATCGGAGCGCGTGCCGCGGCCCATTTCGATTATATTCGCCCGCGCCCAGAGAGAGCTCGCCGTGCACAGAGAGTGGAATAACTCTCTTCTCTCGGCACTTCGCGCGCGCACCCGCTCCTCTCGCGGAATTTGCAATGTGGCACATTCGGCACAGTTCATACTCCACTAGACTCTGTATAGCTTCAACTCGCGAGGGCCGCGACAAATTGCAGCATCCGCGACTCGGCTCGATCGTCGCGCGACGCTTTATAAGAGCACGCCCGGTATTCGTCGAGGCTGACAAGGCGCCAGATGGATTCGGACGACGACCCGATGGATATTATTTATCGAGCGAGCCATTCTAACGTTCTAGAGCCCCGGGTCCCACTCGAAACGATGAGGGCTAATTCTTCCACGTCGAACGAGAGCCGCAGGAGTGGGCTCGCGAGTAAGTTGATACCTGCGCCGAATCACCCACTCACGGCTCAGATATGGCCGTACGATCGGGCTAACTCAAAAGCAAACTGGCTTTCATTTGTACGAACCGATTCGTCTGCCTCTGGAGAACAGAGCGATTCGAGATAGTAATCAGACGTCGCGCGCGCTTTATTGAAATTTTCCGGGACGTCGAACCGGGTGGAAAAGCTTCCCCCAAATGAGCGGCGCCCGATTGGCTCTCGGCAATAGATCTCCTTTGTCGTGCGATTCGATACCTCTGACTCTGGCCACTTTCCCGTTTGGGACGGCCGACGCGAGCTGCAGCGTTTTCCACGAGGTTTTCAGTTCCCACCGATCGTCGCTCAAAAAGATCCGTTATCGATACAGCCCCAAATAAAACACAAACGTATAAAAACCTTCGTGATAATTCATGAATGCTATTTCCTACCTTTTAGACCCCTGAATGTATAGCATCTCTTAGATTCACTATACTCTAATTCGAACCTTAGTTATCTATGGTCGGACGGCAAGTCGTTCAGAAAATATTGCAATTGCAGTCTCTTATAGTTGCAGAGCGGAAGAATCTTGCATCATTATCGTATCATCCACTAATGCATGAGCAATTTGCAAAATTTGATTAATGCATACTGTCCCATGAAGCGATGCGGTGAATAGCAATCACGGCAGCACATGTCCTCATTCATTCATGAGTTTGCCCCTCTTCTGAAACTACGAGAGTCATCCGAGTTGTATACCTACGATAGCTCGGTATGAGAATGTTATATACGAGTACTCACTTGGTCGTATAGCTTTACTGCATTCAACTGAGTTGGCAGAAAATGGAGCGGATGCACTATTCACACACTAAATCATTATTTACGCAATATAAAAGTGCCTACCAGTGAATGAAAAGAAGAAGGCATTACTTTCAAGAAGTGTCGTGCGCAGTTGCATGGACGCGAGGCGGTGTAATAGATATAACAGCAACGGTATGGAATCGTTGTTATTGATACTCGAATCGAGAGCTCATTCAATCATTGTGGAAGGAATCGCGACAAGTAACACGCTCTCGCCACTGTGTGCGCTGCATTAGTCCCACTCAAGATCTTACTCAAGCGAGTCTGTCCAGCATCGGCATTGTTCCATCCATACCTCTATCACTTTTCTTCTGCATTACAAAATATCTTTGTAGAGAGTGATGGTTGTTGCTTCCCGATATTCTCATACTTTGAGTGATATATTTTTTCTACGCAACAACTTGGTGCACTCGATTTGTCTCGTTAAAAGTCTATGTTCTGTAATTCTGCGTGTAGCTGGTCAATCATCCCCGAGCAAGAGAACTAGACTGACTGCGTCGTTCATAGATTCGAACGCACTGGAGAGCGGCACTTATCTTCCTGGGAAAAAAGTTGATCTACATAGTCCACGCGCGCTACAGAGTCGGAGTCGCATCGCAACTTATCGGGGTCGCGTCTCGTGGGCTTTTATCAGCGGGGCCCATCGTCGGAGACACTTCCGCCGCGGAAGTTGCCCCGCGCGTTCAAATACTCGCGGGCGCTACATACGCGAGACGTCATAGCCCTGTCCAGCCGCGGCGTTGCCGACTTGGCGAGAGTTTTAATGAAAATTCACGATAGCGCAGCTCGACGCGCGCCTCTGGACCACATTTGTGTACACGGGGGTGCGTGTGAGCGAGCCGTGGGGGAGCGCGCATCGATCCGCCGCGCCGCGCCGAGCGCAGCTTCATTATTAATGCCGCGGCTGGGGAGATGGCCGAGCGGCGCCGAAGGGCCACCCCCGAGCCCAGCGCGTGCACAGCCTCGCGTGCGCGACGGCCACTTGCGCACCACCTTGCTTTTCATTTCCAGAATCGCGGAGAGACAAGACGGGCCTTTGTATGCGACAGGCGTCGCGCGCGCGACGCTCGCCCCTGCAATATTGATGGGGCGAAAAGTAGCCACCAGCGCGTACGCGAGAGCATACAGGAGCTCTTGAGCAAATAGTCCGGCCGCGATCGCGAGACCTGGGCGATATACCCAGACTCGCGCTCGTGTCCCTTTATGTACTCCATCGACGACGCTGTATAAGACCCTGAAAGAAGCATTTTACCTATATTCACCACGTATGCAGAAGAAGCCACTCCTCCTATGGCTCTATTGACGCCGAGTGAGAGAAACGGTCTGTCTCCAGTAATTCATGCCGTGCATGGATGAGTGCGACATGTACCCGATGCGGTCCACTGCGTTGCACAGTTGCCAATGATCATCCGACGAAATTTTACTTACTGTCGACCATCCCCACTCCTCTTCTCCGACAAATTCTTGATCCACCCCACTCACCTCACTCGCAGAATCTGAGATGAAAGTGAGTTCGATCCATGCGTTGTCTTTAGCTATTTACAGCCAATTATTTCCGGAGCTGATTCATAACTATGACGGCATACGTCATCTATTCGTACTCCATTCCTGAAGAGTGATTGTGACCAGCTGGGATGGACGAGGGATCGATCCTGGAGGACATCCTTGAGAATTTGCTCGCTTTGCAACGATATACCAATCATGGAACAAACATTTCTCACAGTGCTCGAAACCCAGATCTGAAACAAAATTAAACATTCAATCAATATTGACGAATACATGGGATAAAGAGGTCGATCAGTGCATGAAATATAAACTTTGAGACAAGTCTCATTGAAAAAAGCTATGCTTTGGCTGAAAGTGTCACAGTAGACTCGAAGCAATCGATGTACTAAACAAACGAGTCAAATTTCCCACATTTTATAAGACTCAATTATTCCTGCATTATATTCAAAATCCCGAACATTTCATCGCAGAGTCGGTACACATACTCAAGCGCATTATCAGTAAAACATGGTAGAATCTTCAATAATGGCGTTACTCCCAAATACGCAATATTATATTTTGCGCCAAGACTCGAGCACGGAACTGTCATTTTGATGTTCGGGTAGGATCTTAATGCCATCGGACGAATTACAGCAAACGAGGTATGCACGCTGTTGAAGCACTGGCCGCTACTCGATATTCTCAAATGAGCAATTGCGATTTTTTCTCGCGACTTTTAATAAAGCCCGCGGTGATTTTGCAACTTCTTTAACGAGCCAAAGTTGGGCCGCGAGACTGATTTATACATTGTTGAAGAAGTATTAATGAGACTTTATACTTGGCCTGGGCTCGAAAGTTAGTTTTATTAACTACCCCGCGCGCAAAGCAATTGCCTCCTCGCGCTCTTTTTGCGCCGCGGCCGCGATGCACCGCATTTATATGTATACCCACCGATGGGAAGCCGCGGCGAGGTAAAAGCGTTATCTCGTGGTATTTTGCATCGTAAGTTTGATAACAAAAATTAGAATATCCGGCGCGTACAAACTTTATCCGTACTCGCGGGACTGCTTTCGCGTATTCTGCCGCGCGCGCACACAATTCTCGATCGCGCAGCCTTCTTTTTTCGGGAAACTCGTACGAATGTAAGTTTATGCTAATTTTTGTAACTACTCAGATCTTATCCGTTGATTTTGCTCTCTCCCGAGCCTGAATAATAATCGTGGATTAATTGTAAACCGCATGAGATTATTATCAGTGTACATCTCGCTTCGTATATTTTCCAACGAATCTGATCTAAGGAGCTATAAACGTCCGTAGACCGCCGTTGAATGTAATGTAAAATTGCTCATAATTGATTACGGCTCATAATAGAAGATGTTTCTGAAAATCACTGACCTTTAAATTAAAGAGAGAGAGAGAGAGAGAGAAAAAGTTTGAAAAAAAATTTTAAAAGTACAAGGTGGATTGTGGTCGCAAAATTTGAGATACTTCATGATATAGCTTTACGTATCACCGCAAAAATCGAAGAGTTACCACCCGAGCAATGCACGAATGAAAATGATTGCGCGGCCGGAAGGTATTCCATCAATGTTAATCATTGCAAGTTCGTACAGTTGGTCACTCGAGTGTCCATCGTCCATTAGGAGAAAGTGCTGCACGATTAAAAAATTTTATCGCTGGTTCCACTGGTAGCGGCAGAACTAGAACTTTGAAATTCTTAGAAAATGAAAGATGTGAAAACGTGCATCAGCTGGAGCTGCTTCAAAAATTCCAAATGGGTCCACACTTCACGAAAGGTCGACTATGGTCGGAATCGCAAAGACTCGCGCGAGGATATACACTGTAAATTTATAATCGCTGCGGAATGAACGAGGGGAGGCGAATAGCGGAGTTACACAGAGGGCGTGAACGATGTGAATATTGACTTAATTATTCAGAAAATCGGACGCTCCGGCGCGAGTGAGATAGGGGAGGGGGTTGAATTACAGTCGGCGGATGTGGGGCGAGCGAGATAATGCCTCCTTCGCACCCCAGAGTCTTTTTGATCAATATTCATCGGAGTGTAAGCCCAGCTGGAGTGACGCGATTCATAATTCATGTGGTTCTCAGCGTTCCGCAGGTGATACGCAGAGAAGATGCGAGAGGAGAAGCGGAGCAATGTGCCTCGGCGGCGCGCGAATAATCATCGATTTCTTTCGCGAATGCAGTATTGACGAGATTCCGCGCGATGAGCTGCAAACTCGTTATTAATGCACGTCGGCTCGTCACGGGGTTCATCCGCACGCGTTCGAGAGCTGCGAAGCTCGCTCGGATCGATCGTGCGCGTCGCCAACGAATCTCACGAATCCAAGTGCTTCTCATACTGTCGTGTGTGAGCCGTTTATCTCCAACCGGTACGGAGTATAGTTCCACACGAAGAGGGACACTCAATCTTGAAAAATCCATTTTTCTTCCGCTTCAAAAACTGCGCAACGTCCTGATGGAGACGCGTACCCCTTGTGACAATTGGACAATCCGAGTGGGCCTCTGGCGCGTGCAAGTGCCCACTACAGCTATAAATGCGAGAAACGCGCTACTTCATACGCACTCAATCTTCTACATATTCCGATCGATCGATGGGGGATATGAATCGGTTGTAGCGAGCGGAGGACAATGAGGCGTGCCGCGGCGCCAAATAAAAAGGGGGGCGCGATCGCGCGATCGCCGCCCTCCAGAATATCGAGATGAACCATTATGCGGATCGGCCGGAAAAGGTGACGCGTATGAGCGAGCAGCAGCAGTGGCACCAGCTCTTTTGTGCATGAACGCGTGGGTATACGTGGTCATCGCGCACTATGCAGAGAGGGATCGATAAGTGGGGTGTGGCGCTAGTGGGGGAGGGGAGCAGGAGCAGAGAAATGCTCCTCGAGACGAGACGCGCGATAAATCAGCTGCCGGGCGTAGATCGGCATTGTGCTCGCGCGTACGGAGCGAGTACCGCAGGTTCGAGCCGCAGTGGGTATGGCTCGATGGTGACCGCTCGCTGGTGTCCCGATCGACTCTCGATAAGGGCTCGCTCCGGCACTTTTGCGCCCTATGCGCAGCGCGTATACGCCCCGCTTGCGACGCAGGATAGTTGATCGCGTGCAGCCAAATCTCAATCTCCTACCCTGTTGCCTGTGCGAGTCGGCGTAGTCGATCTCGAATACCTCGCCGAATCTCCCCAGAATCGGGAGTGATTCATCTCGCATAATCGATTACTTTCCCAAGAGAGAGCCCAAAATGTATACGCGATTGCGCTCGGAACACGGGTGATTCATTTCAAATGTACAGCGGATGTTGCTCGTTCGATTGGAATTTCCGTCCGACTGTCGATATTGCGCTAGTCAAAATAGTGGCAGTTTTCAAACTTCCACCAATTTAATTGAAACTCGACCATTAGCTTGCTATAAGTCTCTTCCTTTCTCATATGCATTTTTGTAGGCTTCTGATTTTTTCAGCCAGACATATTCGCTCATGGAGATTAATATTTTCGTCTCATTTGTGACTTCTTCGTGACTTCTCGTCAACATTCGATGTATACCGTCTCTCAGTTCGACCACAAACCAACCAGGCTCCATGAAAAAACTTGTGTATATGCCTGAAGTCGTAAGCCAAGTAGGAATGATTTTTCGTCGAAATCTCTCATGTCGAACATTCTGAAATCCTGAAAAAAGTGTTTCTTCATAAAAATACATGTTAAAATTCCAGAAACGGAAAGGCTCATAACTTTGGTCAGAGTCAACGAAGGCCTCTGCAATTTTTTTCTTAGTTATTCAAGTAACAAACACTGGCTCTATATCAATTTTCGTACAAATCTCCTAGATCGGTCTACTTGCGACAGTACTGCCTTTCAACAATTAAGAATTGGGCAAGGCAGCTCATGCAGCTACATTTCGCGCACCGCGTGAGATTCATCCTCGAATTACTCTTGTCCATGATTTCCCAATATTCCAGCTTTAACGGAGTTCAAGCTGGTCTTGATAGCGCGCTGTTCCTTCGACACTGCACGGCCATATCGAGAAAGTTTCCTCAAACGTAATTTCGTGGACAACCGTTCGAATCGGAGAGTCCGGTGCAAGTGCTGCAGTAAACTTGTGCGCGAGCTTGTGCGTGAGCGCGCATAGATGCGGCAGTTGCCCAATGCAGCGGGACCATTGCAGCCAACTGGTCTGAATGGGCTGCGACTCGGGCTGCGAGGGAGATTTGTTCGGGGAAGCCGCTCGAGAAGCCGCTGGCGCACCGTCCGCCCTGTTGTGCCGCTCGTTTAACGATGTTTTGCCGTGGCCTTTTCAGCGGATGTCCCTGATGATCGGCAGTGATCCATGCCAAGGTCGCGTCCTGCACTATAGCCCAACTCGGCGTCCCTCTCGAGAGTCCCGCTCGTAAATATTGCATAGGGCACGCGTCACTCCTCAGTTTTCTCCATTTTCCGACCCTCGCGGGCTATCCGCTTCCGCGAACTTTGGCCAGGACTCAGGGCCGCGGATCTCGAAAAACTCGAAGCGCGCAAAAACGGAGACAATGTCCTGCGACTAGTAGTACCTTCGTCTGGTCATTTGCAAGCCAAGACGTGACCTCAATCGAAGAGGCGAATCCAACTCTCTGTCTACATTGGAGATATGAAAGGGCGCGCTCGAGCATGTATCCAATAGGACTAATCGGGGGCAAAAAGAGGGAAAAGCGGTGGGCGAGCTCGTTTGCAACGAGTGACGCGCGAACGAGAGTCAGCCGCGGATCCTTTTCCGCGCGACAACGTGCCAATGAGAGCTGCTCAGTTGCTCCTGTACACTTGTAATCCTCGGCGGGAGTCGCGGGACGCCTCCATAATCGGCATTCACGAGCTTTCTCTCTCTCTCTCTCTCTCTCTCTGCATACTTTTGTGTAGTCCGTGTCCTTAGCCGCTCGTTCCTGTCTTCGGGGAAGGAGCAACTGAAACGAGCGGCGTCCTTGAAGTTACGAGCTGCATCCCGAGAGAGGACTCCCGGCGAGAGAGCCGACAGCCAGCAGCACATAGTCTCGTGTCGTCCGCCCGACGAGCTGGCTGCATCCGGGCAGCTAAATGCCATTTTCTGCAGGTGCGCGGGCGCATGGCTTGATCCGCGTGTCAAGGCATGCGCCCGTCCTCCCCTACACTCGCTATGTATAGATGGACTCGCTGACCTCCTGACTATTCTCCCGCCCGCGAGCGAATTTTGCGCGCTCGCAATTCTCTTGCCTTCCCTCGCATCGGCCGAGCATGGGTGACCCAGTGACGATGAATGCGCGCATTGACGAGTTGGTTGCAGCGCATACGTTTACACAACGCTCGTGAATTCCACAAGGGCACACAAGCGCGGCTCGATTCGGTCGGATTCCAAAGATTCTTCTAGAAAAACTATACCTATTCATCAGCAGCCATACAAAGACTCGACCATACCTGAAACGAAACTGAATTTATAAATCAGCTCATCATTCTGTTTTTCAGATGAACCTTTCAAAGTGACCCGAGTCATTCTGAATCCTGATCTTTGGCGCTTTTAGTTCCCCCATAGGTCACTCTGACCAGGAGAGTATTATACATCTGGATCACGGATTTGGCTGGAATTTTGAGAATAGTATCCTTTTGGCGATGAAAGTTGAAATCCAGAGCCGCAGAGTTTATTGCCCAATGGCTTTCTACATGTAGGCCAGAACATCAGCATTACAGCTATCTACAGATGTTCTATTTCAATATGGGCCTATCTGGGCAATACTAATATTCTCGGCCAAAAGCCATTGGCAAATAACCATTGGGCAATAAACTCTGTGGCTCTGGATTTCACTCTTTGACATCAAAAGACTTTCAAAGTTTCAGCCAAATCCGTGATCCGGATGTCTGACACTCTCCTGATGAGTTCTTATACTGGCTTTAGAAGGCCACTCTTGTCGGTTGAATGTCTCACCATTCAGATGAGTTCCTGTAAAGATTCCTGGAGAGTACTGCGAAAGGCTCCAGTTAGGACGTACATAAAAACCAAATAAGTTCCAAATACTCAAGGTAGTCTCAGATCTGGTTATTCCGGACTGTCCAAATTTCCAAGAGAAAACTGACGAGTTTAACGTTCCTATCTCAAACGGATCACGACCAGTGGGGCGCTCGACCGCGCGTTTGATGCTTTTACTTTAATGATCTGCTTTGCATCAATTCGATTACTCATTGCATGCGCTCGATTCAGCTGCGCGCGTCCGCCTC
Source organism: Eretmocerus eremicus (assembly GCA_030522705.1). Lineage (NCBI taxonomy): Eukaryota > Metazoa > Arthropoda > Insecta > Hymenoptera > Aphelinidae > Eretmocerus > Eretmocerus eremicus. The sequence goes on from JAPYYZ010000402.1 coordinate 18,956, forward strand.
GTCAACTGCATATACATGCATAAGCGCACGCTGCAGGTATTGATTTTTCGCGACCTCTTTACCGCCACAGAGCCGAGCTGCTCCAACGCCCCAAGTTAATTAGCCTAAGTATATCGATGATACCGATGATATCTGCCAGTATCAGAGCTGAATTGAGAGCAGCAGGCGCTGCTGCTTCTGCCGCTGGCACGACCCTGGCACCTTTATTTTGTTATCTTTAAGCTGAGACTAGCTCAGTTATTCACGAGTCAGCCAAAGCATAAATCGATATAATATTAGAGTAGCTGACTTGAGCCGAAATGATGTAACGCAAAAAGGCTCTCGTTGAGCTGGTCAAGACATTTACGGTCAAACACGGTAAAATCTTAGCCGTCAATCGATGAGCTGCCGCATCTATCATATACCCACTTACAAACAATCAATATTCTTCACCGTTACCGTTACTCGGCATCTTTTTCGCCTTGAAAACGATCAACGCCTTGCATTTAAGTTGGGCTCTTGAGTTCCCAGTTCGTTTGACTTTCTAAAGGACTGTACCCGACCTGCTTGCGGTACTACGAGATTTTCTGCAGGGAGCAAAAGTTGTAAATGGTGATTAAGAAATTTTGCGCTGAAACTTTGATAACCGGATAGTTTGCTTTACGGTCCAGGGAGGCGAAGAGAGCGAGGAAATGCGAGTAGGAGCAGCAGAAGGTCGCCTCCAAGTTCTTTCTGCCGTGTAGTGCGCGCATATATTCATCTTGTCCGCGCTCGGTCCGAGGGCTGCTTGCGCCTCTGCGAGTTTCTTCGAGAAATTAAGAAGCTGCACTCAACATTCCCGCTCATTTTCTCAGGCTTTGCTTTTTGCTCTTCTCTGCTTGCTGCCGCTGCTTCTCTTGCGAACGAGTAAATTTTGGTAAATAATAATTAAACAGAATCACAGTCATAAGTCTCGCCGGATGAGCTGCTTGAGTGAAAATACACCGGTGCTGAGCAAAATCTTGTCTCTCTCACTGCTATCATGTCTTTCGTGCCCAACTCGAACATCCTCTCCGAAAGTTTTATGGAAAAAAAACAATTTCTGTTACAAGATCTCTGGATGAAGATGTTCTTGATTGATGTTGAGGATTTGAATTCCATGGGTTCGTTTTCAAACGAAATGGAATTAGATATGCCATATGGGATTACTTCAACATGATATGACAAGTCTCGTTCCAGAAACAGAACCAAAAAGTCAAACATCCGTCTAAGAATTTTGACTCTCTGGAGATTGTTCTTACCTGAAATTTCAACTCTCCAATAGTTCAACATCAACGGTATAGAATCAATCATAATCAAAATAGGAATTGTTAAGTCAGATTATTTCAACCAAAGTTGACAAGTCTATTTTTTGGCAATTAATTTTGATAGATTTCCGAGATTCAAAATGAGATTACGTTTCTTTGATATGAAATTGTCCAGATATTGAACACTATTGCGCCAGAAAAATTTGTTCATAATTCCTGGTACAGCATTCTCATGCGCAGTAGAATTACGAAGGTAGTTATTTTTTTTGTAGAATTGAGATCATACCTTCAGATTTGACAACCTTATTGAGCTTCAGTCGTTATCCAACTGGGATTCGGAAATTTTGCTTCTGTCATCACGAAAAAAGTGGAAACTCATCGTCTGGGATGCAGAAGGACCTTACACTGAGAGAAATAAATCTGGAGTCATTCCAGAAAAGTTCAGATTGAAGTGTTGCGGACGCATTTGAACAGGAAGTATTCCATGTTAGCTCTGTAGA
>JAPYYZ010000404.1:0-20649 GCA_030522705.1 Eretmocerus eremicus
GGGCATCGAACCCTTGGAAGTTACAAGCGACGATTTTCAGAAACCCGGCACACCTGTATGACTGAATTAGATTTTTCTGATGGGGCTGATGAAGAGATTCGTCGAATGAAATTTTTCAGCACTCGCATATCGACTCGTTATACCCGAACCTCAAAACCTCAGAAGTCAGATTTGTAACACCAACGACAGATCTCCACTCATCACTCCGAAGCTTATTTTAATTTATTACAACACAGAAATTCTACCACCTCACGACTAACACTCACACATGCGTCAATTTGCGGAAAATCACTTTCCACAGACCCTCATGCCAAAGCAATGTGACGCAAATTCAAAGCAGCACGAAATTCTCTACCTTTTATTACTCGGGTATTTTTTTAGGGAACGAAGCAAGGGTTAAACACATCACCAACTTCACGTTATGCGCAACGGGTATCTGACAAAGACAACTGTTGAGGGCGGGTATGGACATTTCTTACGGAAATTCTCATCGCTGAGCGAGGTTTATGTACCTTGGTCGTCCTCCATCGGGGAGAGTTCGGCCCCCTCGTGCAGCGCGACATCCGAATCGCTCGAGCTGCCCATAGTTCGCCTCTTGCTGCTGCTCATGGATCTTCTCCTGCGATTTGGCGATCCGTCGCTGTCCGTGTCGCTGACGGTACCGTGCCTCGAGCCATTTTTCGCGTAAGCATCGTCGTAGCCCGAGACCGGCGATATGTCGGCCGAGAACTGAGTGTCCCAGAGCTCGGCCGAGGCCTTCGCCTCGCCAGAACTACTCATTGTTCGCCACGTGTCCTGTCTCTCCCTCGTGGACTGTTTCGACGATGCCGTCTCCTCGTGTTCAGCTCCAGGATCTCCTGTACCGTCCACCGTTTCGACGATCGTGCTCATGTAAGGAGACGATTCGTGATCCAGTCCTCTTGGTTCACGAGTGTAACTCTCCTGACTAGTAGACATTTCCAACCGCTGCGGGATGATTTCTTCTTCAATCTCGTACCGAGAGGCTTTTGAAGTTGTTTTATCCTTGAAGGAGTCCTGATCCGAAATGGTTTTCTTGGAGTTCTCTTTCGAAAGTGACTCATCATTGGAATGTGACCCTCTGCGGTCGACGAGCCTCGGAATTTTTGAGGTCTGATCTTGGTTTGGCGAGGCTGAGTTCTTCAGATCTAATCTCAAGTCGCTTGGGTGGTGTATCACCTTGGCAACGTTACCTTGTCGGTGATCGTGGGCAGGTTGATTTGGTAGTTTGGGAGCATGCCTCTCTACATCCTCATCGAATTCAGCAGAATCATGCCCTGACCCATCCAAAAGGACACGGACAAGAACAGGAGCAAGGACATAAAGCACATTGATACACACTAAAATTGTTAATTCTAGCCCAGCAGCAAGATTGGGGCTTTCTAAGACTGAACTGGCATTGTTTTGTAAGTTTTTGCCTAGGGAGAGTGGCTTTAGAGAACATGATGATGAAATGAAGAACTCAAGGAGCTGAAAGAAGCTATCCACGTGTACATTCAACATTGGTAAATTCATTCTCATTACTACGAGTGGAATTCTTTTTCCAAGAATGATTAAACCTGGATACGTTGTTCTTCTCGTCATATCTAACGTCAAAAAGTAGACCGTTACGAGTTCCTGGCTGGTTTTCTCAGTAGAAATTATTATCTTTGAAAACAGGACTTACGATTCCAGAATAACAATGTACACTTGAATATTCTTTCTCACAGATTGTATCATGATTAAGACGCATCGACGTTGCAATATGATTAGTTATCATTAAAACACTCAATGAAACATTATCGAATAGTTTTGCTTGTTTTTTACTAAAAGGTACAGCTTTTAGTGAACTTACGTATTACGTGAAACAGCGGACAAAATATTCATGAGATGATGAATGAAATTCCCCACCATGTGAGGAGTGATATACAATTTCTAAGAGGATGAATGATGAATTATTCGTACGTGGGACACAATTATACATTCTATGACCAGGTACCTTTTGAATAAAAGACATGCAATCCAAGTCAGTGTAGGAAGCGTCAGCATGTGCTAACTATAGAAGATAAAGCTAAATATAACCGAGGGCACCAAAAGAGATTTTGACATGGTATAGTAAATTTACTGATCCTTCGACTTATTTGAGTGTAGTGTTTTATTGTGAAAGATGAGCGGAAGCAGGATTCATAAATGATTATCTCATACCTGATTTTCCAAGAGAACGTGCATCGATTAGGACCTGTGCCCGCCTTTCTGCTTCGTCAGTTATTTCTGGAAAAGAATGATTGTTAATGATCTCATTGCACTGAAGAATTGGACATTGAAAGCAGTGATGTAACAGAGATTAGGATGAATAATTTTTCTCCTCTATGCCAAATCTCGGATCATGCTTCGGTAGACTGCAGGTTCCTGTTAATTTCAAAGTCATTGATTACTCACTGAAAAATATTAAAATATGCATTTCTTAAATCCTGTAAAAAAATGGTGAGAAGGTTGAGAAAAATTCACGAATGAGGGGTGTTGAGAAAATCAAAATCGTGATTAATGCGTGGAATTTTTGGCATTATTTTCCAATTCTCGTCGATGGGTGCACGAGACAGCGTGAGAACCTGAAATCGTGCAATAGCTTGGCTTAGAAGCTATTGATTAAACGCCGTGGAGATTGTCAAAAGGTGATCAGGCTGAAACAATCCGGGATAAGTCAATGGATTCCTCATTGAAACATGAATTCCGTGATTCCATGCTAGTTTTGCCGCATAAAATCTGTTTAGTAAATAATTGATTAATATATTAAGGAGCCGATTATGATTGGATAATTTGCAAGTTACTGTTAATATAAATAAGGAAGGATGAATGGATTGTTCATTCATTCATGAAAAATCGATCGATTCTGGAAATGCCGTTGCATCATCATGAAGGATAGCAAATTGTTACCCCTCTATGGTTAAAGAGAGCATTTGTGTGATTTCAATCTGCTGAGTCATGAATGATCTATGTGAACCAAAGTTATAAGAAGCAATAACTTAATTAATCATGTTACACACAGCTGGTACATATGTGACATATATTTGTATTTAATACAATTATTATGAGGTACCTTGACTGGAATTGTCAGTGAATTCAGCAGGACTGGGTGGTGGGGTCGAAGCCGTTCGCACAGACTTTTTAATGACTGTGGTGACGGTCTGATGTGCTTGAGGTTCAGAATGCGAAAAGCTACTGGAAACTTCGCTCTGTACTATGGTTATCGACTCTTGCACTATTTGAACTGTAGATTCTTCACAAATATGGCAAGACTGAGTAACCTTTGGAATGTGAGATTCAGTATCATGAGAAATGTTCAGAAGACTGTAGACAGGATTCGACGATTCCAATCTCAGATCAGAATTGGTTGCGATTTCATCCTTTGTTTTCTCTGGATCAATCATTGATGGTGTAACATCATAACTACCAGACGGTTTGGAATCCATAGATTCGCTCTTTGTATCTTCCCAAAATTTTTCGGTTGCGTCTTTCAGACTTTCAGTGGCATGGCCAAGTTCTTTCGCAACTTTATGCGACGCTCCTTTGGTTTTTTTAATAATTCCCGACAAGACACCACTTTTCGGTCTAGAATTCTTCTGAAATTCTTTCTCGTCAGATTTTTCTCTCGTCAATAAGCTTTGTGCAGAACTCGATTCTGACTCAAGGGCCCCTACAGTTAACGGAGAACTACTCCTAATCAACTTTGTTGTACTTTTTGAATCTTCTCGAATGTTAAAAGCTGCACTCTCAACTGCTGCACCTTCAATAATTAATCTATCAGTCTTTTCTGAAAACACTAGACTTTTCATACGGGAAGAGATAGCACCTGTTTCAGGACTATCTAAGATATCTGGACTGATTCCAGACGTGGTCGATCTGCTCGCAATTGTTTCGCCAGCGTTACTGACACTTTTGGCCGTTGATTTATGCGGAGTTTTCTCACCCAAGTGGATATTAGAATTGTCTTTAAAGGTATCGTTATTGGGACCCAGATCTTGTTCTGCTTCAATCTTCAGTATTACATCTTTCTCCCCCGGAATTTCTTTTGCACTATTCACTGTCTCACCAACTTTAGGGACTGATTTTTCAGTAACATGTTTTGATCCTTTGAAAAATCCTGATAATACTCTTTTGGATCTTTCTTTGCCTTTGCAGACAGTGGATGCTACTTGACCTGAGATTTCATCTCTCATCTGATCGCTTTCGACTTCCCCCTCTTTAAAAGATGATTCAATTTTTGACGAAATCGTAGAGCCAGTGTCTATTGGTACAGTTTTCGTATCATTTAGGCTCTTTTCAACATTTTCAAGTCGTTCACGGACCCCATCCTCGGTTGATTTTATTGATGCATTAATGTTTGCTACATCTTGGTCCAGTTCACGCTGTCCGGATGATAGTTCCTCGTCTAATCGCTGGACTCGATCATCAAAATTGGTTATTGCATCAACAGTTGCGGTTTCGAGGTCTGAGGCTTTTTTCTGCGAGTCAGCTCTGATTTTTTCTTCTGCTCTGTGTGTTTCTTCCTTTGTTTCTTCGACAAACTCATCCATTCCGTGAGCTACTCCATCAACTGCATTCTTAGCACTTTGGAAGAAACCTGATAGAAACTTTGACTTCTTTCTCTTTTCGGCTTTGATGAAGGAATCTGAAGAATCTCCAACATTCGGATCGGTTAACCGTTTGTGGGTCGGTTCATCAAGATCGGCAACCATCTGAAATGATGCTCCATCTCTCGATGTTAGAGGCGATCCTATCACCTGCCCTTCTCCTTGTAATTTTTTCAAAGTATCTTCTATGGTTACTCCCACTTTTGCTGGAACGTCTAGAACCTTCTCTTTGATTTCCGAATCTGTGTCAGCAACTTGTTGATTGAATTCACCAATAAGTCCGTAGACATCTTTCTCGGCATCGTCGAGGGTACGCTGACTACTACCATCTGCTTTCTGCAATTTAGTTTCAGTGATATCCGCAACCCTCATTACGTCGTTAGATTGCTTTTTACTCCTCAATAGGCTTGCGAGGAATCCTCCTGCTTTACTCTTTCCTTTTTCGTTATGAGACTTCCCTCCTTGTTGTGTTTCTTGCACATCGGTCTCAGTCAGTGCGACCATTGGGGACCCCTGTTTAGGAAAATCTTGAGACTCAATGGCGTCGGCTCTCCCCGATTGACTGATTTCCATTCTTTGCTCACGGGCGATTTTTGCTATCTTTCGCTCATCTAAAGCCATCGGCTCTGTGATCATTTGGCCGGAAATTGCAGTATCTTTTCCTGAACCACTTAATGCAGCCTCGACATTTTGAATGGCTTTGTGAGTATACTCCTTTACAGGTTGGACAGTATTTTCACTAGCTATCCTAGCGTGCTCCTCATTCTCGATAACTTCGTTCTCGATTTCATCAGTCATATTCTTGACATCGTGAGTGACGCCTGCTACTGCATTTTTGGTGCCCCTAAGAAGATTCGAAAAGAAATTTCCGGTTTTATCTTTCTCTTTCTTCGGAGGAGACGTTGACTCATCGATGCTTGTTATGATTTCCGGGCGAATCACATGTTCCGAATGTTCGCTTTCGTTTTTATCTTGATCGATACAGACTTTTTCGGGCGTATTCTCTGCTCTGCTAGGTTTCACACAAATTCTCTTGATTTGACCAGAAATTTCTTGAATTTCTGATGATTCCTCCTGGCTATTCGATGGCATACTCGTTGGTTCAATCGTTCGTCTTTCTGAAGGAGAAGTCATGATCCTTCTGATTTCTTCAGAAGATTCCCGCCTTGTTTCCTCTAAGAATTCGTTGACATGATAAGCTACATTTCCGGGAATAACCCTCGCACTTTCCAAGATACCAGACAGAAATTCTTTCTCTAGACCTTGTTTTTCATTGGTTAAGCCTTCCTCCTTTCCTGGATCTTCTTTCCCCAGAGAGCGATCTGTGTTGTCAATGTGCCTACTGTGTCCAATTTCTTTCCCAGTATCAAGATTTGTTTGAGTTTCAACCACGGTGATGTCTTGTCCTTCAACCGAATTTGAACTTTGACTCGCTTCCACTGGGATTTCGTGGACGGGATCCACCAACATTCTCGATTCGTTCTCTAATTTACTTCCTGTGAAAGTCGCCGACTCTGTCTCTGATATCGGATCATCACCATCCCGTTCTTCTACGGAGGCAGATTTGGCAGTTTTAAAGATTCCGGACAAAAACCCACCAATTTTTTGTTTATGCTTTTTTTTCGATTTTTCTTCGTTTTGTACATCTGTCATTACGTTGGCATCAAAGTCTCTCTCATGTCTACAATCAATTTCCACGAGTGACGTCATAGTTCCATGATAAACTTCCTGTACCTTCGATTCGGTCTCCGGAATCGACAAGGAAACTTCGCCCATCAGATCTCGCTTCGTTAACGAGTCCTCTACTTCGAAATTTTTAGAATGGGGGTCTAGATTGTTCTTTACATTTTTCGCGGTCGTCTTGATTTGAGATTCGATCTTGGTTTCTTCATCGGTAACTCTTTGCTTGCTATCTTCGACGAAATCACGAACTTCACGAGATACTCCTCCAAGTGCATTTTTTGTCTTCTGGAAAACACCAGATAAGAGTCCACTTGGTTTTTCTGCACACTTCGTAAGTGGCGATGATTCGCAGTCGTCGATCCCATAGCCAATAACCGTCTCCGAACGATTTTCGTCGAGGGAAATCTCCACAATTTTTGGAACACTTCCGTCGCTAGGAAACCCTTCACGAGCGGATTCAACATTCGTAGCTAAATTTGATCTTCCTCGACCATCATTTTTAGAGGATTCAGTAAGGCCCTCAGCAAGATCAATGGTTGCTTCAGAAAACTCAACAACCTTATTTGTACTTCCTCCTACCACGTTATTGGTACTTCTAGTTTTCTGTTCAGAAACCGACATTTCGTCATCTGCTATCTTTACCGCCTTCTCTTCATCATTTTCTCCGTTCCCTGCAGAACTTTTAGCTTTCTTGAATATGCCCGAGAAGAATCCCTTTTCCCTCTCTTTGGTTTCCTTGTTCATACCTGAGGCTTTTTTTGACGATGCTGGACTCAGATCTACAGCGTGTGAATCTTTTAATTGAACTATCTCTCTCTTAGTATCGCCCGGCTCGTCATAATGTCTCTCCCCGAATTTTTCCATCTCCTTGTGCACTTTGAGTTTTCCTCTTTCGAGAGCAACATCAACCTCTTCCTTCAAATCGCGATCCGTTGCTGATATTGCTCCACCCAAATCGTGCATCTGATTTTTGAATCCATCATGGGCCTTTAGTGACATCTTACTCAGATCAGCTCTGATTTGTTCTTCCTCCTCGGTAATGTTTTGTTCTGTGGCATCGACGAATTCCTCAACTTCATGAGACACACCTTCGGTGGCACTCTTGGCGCTCTTGAAGATTCCAGATAGAATTCCTCCAGATTTCTTATATTTTTTCTTGGATGGTGGGGATCTGTGGTCATCAATCACATGGTCAGCAAGCACACCCGAATCTTTTTCATCAATATTGGATTCGACTGTAAAACCAGGATAAATAACATCTCTTCGTTCATTTCCGTCATCTACCCTCATCATCTCGTTTGCAGATAATTTTCCTTGGCTCCCAGACTCAGAGGAAATCTTGATTGTATTCGACCCGTCGATAATTTTCTTTCCCGATTCGATACTCCCTTCAATTGCCCATGCAGCTTGGGAAGTCATATCCTCAATTTTCTCTTCGGATTCTGGCTTTGTCTCTTCTGCATCAATCGCAACTTTCTCTTTGTCATCTCTAGAAACCACCCCAGATATTTTCGGATTCTTGACTACGCTTGAAAGGAATTCGACACCCCCTTCTTTGTATTCTTTCACTGTGGGTTGTCTGCCTTTTAATTCTTCTGAGTCGGCACCCATGCGGTCTACCGTTACGTCTGAGCAAATTAGATCTACTTTTACGTTTGCCTTTTCATCGGGGTAACTTTTTTCGAGCTCCCCTAGCTCCTCGTGTAGTTTGAGCCGCCCTTCCTCTAATCCAGCACCAACTTCTTTCTGTAGATGATGCGCAGTTTTCGAGACTTTCTTCCCTAATCCGTGTAATTCGGTTTGCAATCCATCTTTTGCTTCGTTAGACGCCTTGCTCACTTTACTTGTCAACGTCCTTTCTTCCTCAATAATGTTTCGTTCACTCGTTTCAATGGACTCTTCAATTTCGTGAGCCATGCCCTGAACGGCACTTTTTGCCCCCTTGAAGACTCCAGATAAGAGCCCGCCAGTTTTTTTCACTTTTTTCTTGGATTGGGGAGAACGATTATCACCAATTTCACTTTCAGCAGGCAAGTCCGCGGCTTTCTGATCGGAGGCGGGTTGGACCACAACTCTAGTGGCTTTGGTCTTTTTTGCTCCTTCTTCGTCAGGCTTGACCGTCTGAACTGGAGTTGATCTTTCTTGACTAACGATTTTGGGAGAGTTTGTCATCTTCTTTGACACATCAACAACCTCTGCAGATACTCCGTCCAATTCATCGGCTTTCCCTGAAGTTTGACCAATCATCAACTCCGCCTCGTCTCGTACTCTTGAGAATTTCTCTGTTGTTTCTTCTGCTTGTTTCCTTTTATGGTCTTTAGCGTCCTTTGAAGAACTTTTCGCACCTCTGAGAATGTTCGAAAAGAAGCCCTCACTTTTCTCTTTGCTGTTCTCTCGTGAGGTATGTACTATCTTGGATTGTGTTGATTCCAAGTGAATACGGTCTGTGCCCTTGGCTTCGGCATGTGTCATTTCTTCTTCTACGTTGAGTTTGACATTCATCTCTCCCTCTTTTGGCTTGACTGTCTCTTCGTGTGATGAAGGCTCATGTCCCTGGATTGTAGCAACGATCTCTCCTCCCACCTCGGCCCCGATCACTGAGATTTTGTTCCCGGAATCGTTCAGTTGAGATTTGAGTTTCTTATTTGCCGTCTCGGGTGTCTTGTTTGCTTTTGATTTGATCATTCCTTCTTCCTGGAGTACTTTTTGTTCAGTCTTCTGAACAAATTCTCCAACTTCGTGAGCTACGTTGCCGGCAGCATCTTTTGCATTTTTAAGAATCCCCGAAAGAAATCCACTTGAATTCTTCTCATTCTTCTTGGACGATGGTAATTCATCGTGATTATTTATGCGATTTACCGATTTGTTCGAATCGCTCATGTTGCTGGGAGAACCAGTTTGCATATTAGTATTTCCCTCTCCTCCCCCCGTTTGTGGCCTTCCGTCGGAGTTCATGATTTCGCTTTCAGCGGTTCGTTCAAGACGCGTCGCATTTAGCACGATATCTGGATGCCTTCCACTGATGACGATGTTCATCACTGCGTTGTCCGACTCGTCTACCGATTCCATTTCTCGATCAATTATACCCTTAGACGATTTCTCTTCCTCATTAATCAATTTTATCTTACTGTCACTTGAGTCGTCATTGGTCTTCTTGGGCCCTTTGAATATACTGGAAAAGAGTCCTCCGGACTTTTCTTGTTTTTTCAACACTTTAGTCTTCTCATCTTCCGGGACACCCTCCGGAGCTGAAACTTCCGGGCCTGCTGACTTCGCCAAGTTCAAATCTGCAGAATCTGGAGATTCATGCTTTGGAATCTTAGATATCGATCGAACATTCTTCTTTTCATTTACGATTCTGTCTCCTATATTTGGAAGCCCTCTTTGCAAGGACGGTATTCCTTCACTCTCGTCACTTCTTTTTCCACTTAATCCATGGCTGGTCTTGTCTTGGCTATTCTCGATGTTGCCGCCTCCTTCGGAAGAGATTTCCAAAAGGCAGATTCTTTGATCATTCTCAATGCCATCAGTGGTAGCTTCCACGAATTTACCGACTTCCGAATGGGTTGTGAGCATCCCTTGATTTTCCAGATCGTCGCCGTTTTTTAGTTTAGTTTTATTATCTTCTTCGTCGACTTCTCCAGTCGATTGTTTAACAGTTTTGAATATCCCAAACAAGAATCCCTTCGACTTACTTTTACTGTCTTTCATCTGGTGATTATCGCTTCCCGTAATATTTCCCTCAGTATTCCCATCCTTTAGTTTTCTTGTAGTACTTTGATTTGAACCTTGGCCGACTTCAATATAATCATCATTCTCCGTTTCTCTCAGAAAACTTGAACCTTTCAGAATTTCACTTGCATCAACATTCAAGGGGAGTTCGGTGGCCATTAAATTCGATCTGATATCCTCTAAAAGTTGTTTCGTCGCAGTTTTGTCATCTTGAATGGAGACTTCGACACCATCCTCAGTTGTCACATCTTCTTGGAAGGTAGTATTGCCAGCATGCACTGGCTCGATAGAATCTTTAGTTATTCCAAAAATTCCACCAAACAATCGACTTGCCTTCTTTTTGGTGGGCGCTTTAGTACTTATATTTGGACCTGAAACATCCATTTCAACTGAGGTTCCAGATTCCTTCGTAGTCCTACCATCCGTATCGATGTTCTGGACGGATAAATATTCATTTTTCGATTGAATCTGTTCTTCGCTCAGCGGTTCTTCCATCTCCGGAATTTTTTCTCGCGATTCAAGTCCGATTTGGAAATTCTCGATCTCATTCGTGTCTTTCATTAAATGTTCATTCACCTTGTGCATTTCAGTTTCGATTTTTGTCTCCTCTTTTATCTCTTCTTCTTTGGTTTTCTTGGCGAAATCCTCAGCACCGTGAATTATATCCCCAGCTACGTGTTTCGCCCCATCTAGGAGGCCTGTGAGAATACTTTTACTTTCTTTGGACTTCTTCCGGTCAACATTATCACCTTCATGTTCACTCTTCACAAGTAAGATATCATCTTTCTGTACATTGGAAACTCGCTTCTTGACATTTCCTTCTGTCAATGGATTACTTTGCGACTCATTCCTCGAATCTACCTCGTTGTTACTAGTTATTTCATCCTCTGTAGTTGTAGGAAGTGTATCATCTCCGGTAATGGGTCCAATATTAGATTTGGTACTCTTGATCAGACCAGATAGTAAGTTGCTGGTCTTCTTTTTATGTTTCCTTGTCAAATTCTTAGTATCATCGGAGATTCCCACATCTCGAATGAGATTGGATTTTTCAGTTTTAGAAGCATCATCTCCAAATTCAGTTGGGAGCTCTTTGCCACTCGAATCGTCCACATTATCTGGAAATGTTTCTTCGTCTTCAGCTGTTGTCTGGTTTGAGTCTCTTACGGAATCCTTTCGTTCTCCATTAGCATCAACCTTGGCGTTATCTACTAATCTACCGGTCTTAGCTTTAGATTTGATCTTCTCCTCCTGAGCTTCTTGTTTCGTTTCTCTGACAAAATCTTGTATGTCATGTCTCACTTTTTCTGCAGCATACTTTGGAATCTTAACTAGATCTGACAAAAGATTTCCTTTTTTAATACTCTTCTCCGTCGATACTGGGCTTTCCGTCCCGCGATCAATTTGATCCGTAGGGAATTTCAACTCAGATATTGAAGAGGTGAGCTGCATATCCCGAAGGAAATCTTCAGTGGCACTTCTAGCGAATTCGCTGTTGCACGCGACTGATGTAGCTCCAGATTCTTGGCCCTTTCCAGCATGACCGTCAATATTATCATTCTTATTGTGTTCTAATAACTCTCCTCTCGTATTTGTGATCTCATCTTTAGTGACTTCGCAAATTGGATCACGAGATGCAACAGTAATTTCCTTCGAGCTTTGCTTCGGGTGTTTGAAGATCCCAGTTAGGAATCCCTTCGGCTTTTCTCTGTTCTGGGTGCTTGAGAGCCCTACAGTTACAGAAGTTTTACCTGTATCCTTCTCGATTCCTCTATGCTCGCCATAGACAACGGGAATCGAATCTCTTGGATCAGTCTTTTCCACTAGTGCAGAGGTCGATGACATTGTATAGAGACTGAGATTCTTTTCTATACCGTCAGCCCTTGGCGTTTCATCTTGAGACTTTGAGACGACTCTGTCCATATTACCTAGGATAGGATCAACTTTTTCCCCTATATTTTTGACATCTTCACTGATTCCTTCTGTACTTGTTCCCGTCAGTATCTCACCACTATCGACAGAATTCTGACTTGTATTTACCGCCTCCAAGCTAGGAGGACTGATTTTCTTGAAGAAACCTGACAATAAACTTCCCTTCTTCCGATCTTTCTTCTCCCCCGCATCTTTACGAGACGCCAAATTTTCATCTTGACTGGGGTCAGAATCAATTCGAATAGGTTCTGAAATGTCATACATCAATGAAGATGCGGTAGACTTCATATCCTCAAGTAAGTCTTTAGTACTTCTGATATTATCATCAGCGCTTAAATTTTCATTGACTCCGAGACTAGCAACTGATTCTCCTACCACGAATTCGTTTGTTTTTCCTGAGACTTCAGTTACTTTTTTGGTGACAATTGGAGGATTGAGGGACTGTTCTTCCATTTCTTCGTCCTTCCTCCCCACCAAATTTCCTCCCTTTTTGAATCCGTCTTCGTGATCTATGCGGCTTCCTGAATCTTTAGTAACCTCAGATTGCTGATTCGTTTTAAGCACAATTTTTTGTTCATCTTGAATTGCTTCTTGTTTGGCTTCTTTCGCAATGTCTTCAACAGCATGAGCTACGTCTCCGGCAGCATTCTTTGCCCCTTTCACAATTCCAGATATCAACCCTACTCTCTTTTTATCCATTTTTCCTTCATGCTCGACCTTGTGTTTTAGACCACCATCAGATTTGTCTTGACTTTCTATCATGATCTCTGGATCAATATTCTTCCTGGAATCCAATCCTGCCGAGTCTGTGATTTTATACGGTAAATTCCGTGCTGAATTGAAATCCGCAGATGGAATGTTGTCATCGCTCTTCTCATCATACTCGGTAACTTTTCCTGTGGAAACATCCAATAACTTATTCTCCTTGTGAGGGTCATGATGAATTTGTCTGTAAGATTCTAGCCCATCATTAACAGTATCATGTGGGGTTTCTTTGGAAACCTTGCTGAAGATTCCTGAAAACAACGCATTTTTCTTCGCTTTCTTTTTTTTCAATTTTTGTCCCGGGATTTCTGTGACATTACTGGTAGTCCCTTTTGAGGAATCATCCCCACTCTTTGGAGTATCATAACCTGCCACGGATCTCGACGGGCTCGATGAATTCTCCCGAGAAGATTCCCCCAGCTGCATGCCGAGCTCAATTCTTTTATTCAGATCAGATCCGATGGCAGATGCATCTTGGATTAATTTACCAGCATCTTTCTCTGTTTCCTCTGCACACTTTTCTATTCCATATCGTATGGATGTCCGTACGTTCTCCGCGGCTTTTCTGTTATTCACTTCTTCTTGTTCTGCTTCTTTCGTTGTTTCGTCTGCGAACTCCTTCACTTCCTGTGTGATCTCTTCGGCCCCATATTTTGCATTCTTCAAAATTCCAGAGAATAAGCCTCTAGCCTTTTTCTTACTCTTAGGAAGGACTAATTCTGCTGAATCGATGATCGTTTCGGTGTTCACTTTTGGCTCTGCTTCCATACTTCCACGTACTGTCGGAGATGAATCTTTCAACTTTGATGCTTCACTGGCTTTTCGAGTCCTGCCATCTTCATCCACACTCGGCAAAATATCGTATCGCACATCATTAGGTGATTCCATGTTCCGCGATGGAGCGGAGAGCTGTTCGTCCTTGTTATCATCGATTTTCTTGGAATGGCGCACTTGATCACTCACTTGTGACGATGATTCGGAAGACTCTTTGAAACGAGATGTATCAATTGAATCTCTTGAGAGACTCTTTTTAGATTCCTTCACAAGAGTTGGTACGAGCTGTTTTTGCTTCTCGAGAGTAACGAATTCTTCTCGCAAATCTAGAGATTCAGGAGGGCAAACATCTGTGACATCAGGCGCGTATCCATATTCGAGGAATTTTTCTGTTTTTGATTTGATACAATCATTATCACCCGTAGCAGATTTCGTATCGGTCAAATTAGAGACAGTCTTCTTGCAGGTTTTCTCGGCTTTGGATTTTTTGGTTTTCGATTTGGGACTTCGGAATATGCTCAAGAGCCCACCCGCTTTTTCATGATCCCTCTGGCCACTTTGCGAGGTTGCGTTTCTAGATTCATCAGTCTTGCATTCTTGACCTTCGACCACTGGGTGTTCTCGATACCCCGATTCATTCTGAAGACGAGTATCATCGGTGTTTCCTGTAATTTCTTCAGATTCTACTGACTCACCGGCATGTAATTGCACTTCAATTACCGAATCAGTGGCATCAATTTTCGATGCATCGTCGTCGTCACTCAATAAATTCCGATTGGGTTGCTGAATTCTTGGTCGAGTTCTGTGACTGTTTTTCCTCTTCGAACTTTTAAACTTATCGAAAAAAGAAGAGTTCCCCACATTTTTTCCAAAGTCACTAGAATGCTCGTATTCTGTGGAATCTTCCCCTCCGTCATGTTTATTTTCAATTTGTTTTGAAGAATTGGATATGGAGACTAGGCTAGGGTCATCCATCGCTGATTCACTCATTCTTCTGATATCATCGAGTAATTTCGCGGTTGAAACTTTTATTTCTTCGTCTCCGCTATCGAGAGAAACATCTTGAGAGTCTTTTGATTTGCTTTTCTTAAACTTGGGTGTCCTGAATATACCTGTAAACATCCCACTTGGTTTATCTTTTTTTCTACCTGCAACTCCATCCTTGCTCTTTTCAATACTTTCAGATGGATTCTTCGTCTGGGCCAAGATATCTTCGATACCATCCGCAGAATAATTTTTCAAGGATTCTCCACTACGTATGCCAATTCTAATTGGATCGTCATCTCTCGCTGATATTTTAAGGTCGGAAAAATCCGTTACATCGTGATTATCTTCATCAAAGCTTGTTAAATTTGATAGGCTATCTTCTCCAGTTGTTATTATAGTTCTAGTAGTAATAGTCGTAATTGTTCTATCGCCGTTTGTGCCTATAATGCACTGTTGTCTAATGACAGGGACTTCCGAGACACCTCCCGAATCCACTGAAAAAGAACCTTCCGGTTGCTTTACGACATATCCCACCTCATCATTTTTTCGCACATCATTATCATAAACCACCGACCACCCTTTTTTCGACAACTTGATCTTCTCTTTCTCAGCATCTCGTTTAACACCTGTTAATCAAGTATTGTATATTATAGTTGTATAGATTGAGTTTCGATTTTCCATTTACTTATAGAATAATTGTCAATAGTGTAAGCTCATTTTTATTGCTAAGCAGCGCTGCAATGATCCTGGTTGTTATTTTTAATGCTTGTGCTATCAATTTTTGCTCTGGAGCAGCTATCATTGTGGCTGAGTTGAATTGAAAAGCTCGAATCGGCAATCACACGATTCTCACGATTTCTAATACGAAGGGAAACGATTCGATACTATCTCAAGCAAACAAAAGAAGATATGGCTAAAGACTCCCTGACCTACACGGTGATACTTGTATTTGATACTATCTCAAGCGAAAATAAGATACGGCAGAAGACTCCATGACCTATAGGATGATACTTGTATTTCCATTTTTAGAGAACCGTTCCAAGCTCCAAACTCAAATAACTTTCAGTCGCATCGATCTTTAAGAAGATGTAAATCCGTCGACTGATCGAAACACCTCAGTTCTATCATACAATTGCTCCCTAGTCGACAGCTGCTCCGCCGTGCGTCCAGAATGAATTGGTACATGCGATGCCAAATAATTGCGGGGCGAAACATTGCTGGAATGAATTAATCTAAAAATGAACAAGATAGGGGAAATGATAAAGCTTGATTGGGCTGGTCGATGATTAGAAAATCTGCCACTGGAAGATCCTCATGGTATGTTATGTACGTATTTCAATAAGCAAGCTGCAGGGGGCTCTGAGAGTTCCGTGTCAGCTTCCAGAGACCTATCTCAGATAATCGTAGTGAATTAGGGGTGATTAATGGGTTACATTTGTGAAAGCTTCAGAGCATAAAATATTGTGGGTGTCTTATACAAGTCAAAGCACATTACATGGACGATTACTTCTGTAATGGAACGACGAGACACGAGATTCATTCCCTTCTCAGAGTATTGGGGGAAAAGTCGCGAATCCTTCATGAAAAACGTCGTCTTGTCGCTCACCAATGACGTTCATTTCTGAATCCCTCACGTAATATATGTTACAAGCCAAGCCCCTCAACCTATTACAATATGAAGATAAATCTGCATAGAGCATACATTACTCACCAGAGACTATTCTTTTGGCTTCTTCCAAAACCTCCTGGCGCTTTTTATTATCATCGTCCAATTCGTCTCGTGAGTGTTTCACCATCGTATCCGTGGTATGGTACTTGTGCTCAATGAAATCGGACATGTCATCGACAAGTTCTTTTTCGTCGCTAGCATATTTATCTTTGATAGGGGTCGAGGTGGCATTGTAAACATTGCCATTTGTGATGGTGATGCGCTGATTAGCTGTCAAGAAAAAAAATAAAATTGAGATTCGCCGATCCTAGAGGTGAAAAATAGCCGAGATACTAGGAGTGGAATTGCGTGAAATTCATGGGAGAAAATTGAAACTGTATTTTTAGGAGTTTCTCAACACTTTCTAGTACCGGCTGAGGTTTCTTAATTCAAATACTTCTTCAACGTTTTTTGATCAACATCATGAATGCATGCACGATAAAAACTAGAAATTTGACGTGAGAACTTTTATAGACATCCGATCACGAATAAGTAGAAGAGATTTGAGTTTCTGGCCTATGACAGTAAGCATTGTGGTATGAGAAAGGTGAAGTTGTGAATCATGCAACAATATTCAAGCATTCATTTTCTGATTACTCACCCAAGTTTTGTGCCCCAGTGATGCTGAGATCTTCCACTGATTCAGAGTCCTAGGACAAAAAAATTGCTTGAATTCTGGCGTGTAAGATTTGTGTATAGCACGAGATAAAATGAGGACGTTTTCATCTGCGATACATCGATGCGCATTGCAATTGTGAGTTCCAGATATTGTAACGGAATGCATAGTTGAAGGATGAATGCATTCAGTGACCGGGAACGTGTGGCCTTCACTTTTTGTTTACTCGATTAATAACATCCAACATTACATCACGCACCAGTTCGCAAGCATTGCTATCCTCACCTTCATTCTGTCGGGCTCTTCGAAGTCTGGATCCATTTTGGGATCCATCGTTGCGTCTCGTCGAAGAGACGTGTCTCTCGATGGACCCAATTCATCTTTCAATGTGTCGAATCCAGGCTGATCCAGTCTGACTCGAGCCACTGCTTTCTCGACATCGTCAGTGACCAGTTCGACATTGAATATGCATTTCTTAACGATATCCTCGCGACCGATCTTGTTTAGAGCTTTCTCCAACGTGTTCCCTAAAAAACATACACTCTCATCAATGTCCATACGCACCTCCAATAAACCAATAGAAAACTACTAGAAGCGCATAAATTCGAATTCCAACAGCTCCTCGAAAGTTGCACAATCGCGCCACTGGGTATGGATGCAACAGACCTTCCTGCTGAGCGACCCTATTTCGTAAAGCTGGATTCCTCTTGAACAATACCATCAATTCGCTTCTGTACTGTCGCGGCGTTTCAGTTTCATGCTCTTGATACAACGATATAAACATGGTGACGCGAACTTGATGGATAGCCTGGGAATAAATAACGCACTGGGGAGGCAACTACGCGAGAAAAAGATGAATGAGCGAACCAGCGTAATAACTATATCGCGATTCGCAGCGTCGCTGCAAGCAGGTCGGTCGAGCACTGAGGGGATATTGTTATTTCTGCCGCTTATAGTATGAGAAGAGGCTCTCGAGAACGCGCCGCGTCGGCGGCGCTTCGATTGACGCGACGCGAGTATGTAGCAAGTAGACGAGCGTAAGAGGGGATCGCGGCACGAGAGAATGGCCAGGGCTCGCGAGTTCTACATCACTGTGTCGGGCATAATAATGAATGATGACATCATCAACTGCGTTTCTGCACAGATTCCACCGGCCTGAGTCAACGTCTGTTTACTTCACCTTGCGCCGTGAAACAGGTTTCTCTCGCGATCGGCCGATCTCATCGCGATGACAGTCCGCGTACATCTCACGCATCGCAGTTTTTTCAGAGCGTCTGCGTCGTGTAATGGATTCGAGATGACAGGATACGCGCGCGGAAGTGCAGCGAGGCGCGATGACTTTTGCGGTGACGATAAATTGACCGGTCGGATTTTGACAGATGAGACTCACCGGTGGCTTTGTTTCCGTTGCTCTGCCAAAGCTTGAACATCGCGGTCGCCTGCTGGGCCGTCTTGTCGGGATGTTCCTCCTTAATCTGGCTTATCTCGTTGGGCGTTACGTTCAACTCGAGCGCGAGATTCTCCCAGTCCTTGTCTAGCAGATTCGCGATGTCCGTCAGGCGGATCGTCGCTCTGTGGATGGCATCTGGTCTGCCTGTTTTCAATCACACGCAGACATTTTTTTTCATGAAAAATTGTGAGAAGTAAGATACGTGGGCGTGTGTGAATTTTTCACTCACTCAATCCACCGTCTCGGAGGAAGCTGTAATTTTTGGAGAGCTCGAGCAGGTCGAGCTCGGAGTTTCCGCCGGGCGAGATTTTGTCGGGCAAGAGGATGTTCAACGTGCAAATTGGGGTCTGAGCTGGCTCGCCCTTGGCGACCTTGGGCTCGTTCATGAACATTATTCTGCCCATCATGTCGGCCGCGTCGGGGTCCTTTATTCTCACGGTGAAAGGAATCCTATTCTCCTTGAACGCTCTGAATGGCAATTGTAATTGCTCGCCGCTCTTGAGGACTGGTATGAGGTTGCCGGCAAACTCCAAGTATTGCGTTTTTCCTTCGAGAACCTGCGTGACAAACATCGTCGACGTTCCAGAGATCGATCTCTTACCAGTTCGGTACAGCGATAAAAACAAATAGCCGTCTCACCTCGACGTCCCGGCTTTTCGCGACTTCGGTAAAGTGCTCTTGGTGCTCCAGAGTTTTGTCCTCCTTGTCGTCCGTCATGCAAAACACGCGCAATCTTGCCTCCAAGGGATCTGTTCGCTTTGCAAAAACTACGAATCTATAAAAATGTTGACGAAATTAGGTGACATTTTTTCGATGGGAAAATGATGAATTCTGATGGAGACGTACTTGGCCATGAAGGGCACGTGTGTGGCGTGAGTGTACAGCTCGGTAGCCATTTTCGTGGCCTCCGATATGTTGCGGCAGTCCATCAGCCAGAAACGAGCCGAGACTGTCGTGGTGAACGAGACGCAGTCCTTGAGGAAGGTCAGAGGCGTCGATCCGGTGACATCTTCCCAAACGGCTCGCGATTGACCTCCTGGACGAAATTAACGCCGGGTAGAATGCGATTATTAGACCGAGTTTTTGTTTTT
Source organism: Eretmocerus eremicus (assembly GCA_030522705.1). Taxonomy (NCBI): domain Eukaryota; kingdom Metazoa; phylum Arthropoda; class Insecta; order Hymenoptera; family Aphelinidae; genus Eretmocerus; species Eretmocerus eremicus. Next base: position 19,364 of record JAPYYZ010000404.1, read on the forward strand.
GTTGCAGAGTGATTCATGGCTTGTGTTACGGTGGCGCGTGGTATGCATTATTTATAATGAATGATGGAAAAAATTGCTCATTCATCTTTCAAGCATGAATGATTCGTCTGAGAGCATGTGGCGCATTGGTGCTCGCCTCAAAATTGATAACTGAGAGTGAGATGATGCTCGATGTATCGATAGTATTCGAATGATAATGCTTGCGGGATGGCTAAAAATAGCTCGACATTCACGAGGCTTGGTTAATGCGATGATAATGTCACGCGTATTTGTAATTCAAGACGGATGGAGGCGAGATGATCGAAGCATCAGCTTGGAATGCGTGTGATTGTGTCAGATGCAATAATGTAAGATGACTATTATCTCATAAAATTTTCTACGATGTATAATTCGAATTTATCGAGGTATGAAGAATGTTTCAGAAATTACTAGTTGACTCCGTTCAAATAAAATTTCTACTTCAAAAAGCAAAACATCCACTTTTCTAGAGCTTTTGAAACATTCAAAAGTGTAAAGAAAACATTGGCAACAACGAGAAAAGGAATGCTGAAAAATTTTTGGCAATAAGTGTTTCTCAAAAAACGAGCTACGAAAAAAACTATTGATTCATGGGAACGCTAGAAGTATTAAAAAATTTAGTCTACGTTAAGTAAAAATCCATACCTAAATGACTCAATCCTAATTTTACGCAAGCATTAACAATGAATCACAACAAGGTATATGTATACAACAATAAACTTCAACAAGATTTCTTCTTCATGGAAATAAGAATAAGTGCCACCTCACTGCAACTCTAGTCTTCCAGCCGGAAACTACTTTTTCTCGGATTATATATCTATGACTCTCTACATATATGTAACTCGGAAATATTTTTAATGCAACCTACGTGCTCGCACTACTCCATATTTTTCAATGGCTAATGAGGATTCCTTGGCACGGAGAGATAAATTTCGAGTAAGGTGGCTTCAGAGATGGAAATCGGTGCGCAAAAGTGACAAATTACCGGTAATGCTGCAAAGTAGCCTGAGAGTCGGCGCGTCCCCGGAGTATTGGTTGATCATGCCCTTGTTGGCCGCCTGCGGTAGCGGCACGGTCAAACTGATCGGCTTGTGGAACTTTCGCCGCCGAGGCTCGACGGTCACTATGGGCGATACCGCAACTCGGTTACCCAAAAGCTTGGCTACGAGCTCGGCCGGAATCGGGTGAGCCTAAAACAGTCAAAATAAAATTATCACTATCAGAGCTCTCTCTGCTTCGAGTAAGAAGTATGCTTCATAGTTTAAAAT